>PVHX01009360.1:0-66614 GCA_004024805.1 Geosciurus inauris
ATTATTGGGATAGAGGAAGGCACAGAGGTACAAACCAAAAGAAAGCACAATCTCGGGCTGGGGCTGTAGCTCAGTGGTAGAGCGCTTGCCTCGCATGCGTGAGTCACTGGGTTCGATCCTCAGCACCATATAAAAATAAATAAATAAAATAAAGATATTGCATCCATCTACAACTAAAAAAAATTAAAAAAAAAAAGAAAGCACAATCTCTTCAATGAAATAATATCAGAAAATTTCCCAAACATGAAGAATGAATTGGAAAACCAAATACAAGAGGCTTACAGGACACCAGGTACACAAAATTACAATAGATCCACATCAAGGCACATTATAATGAAAATGCCTACCATACACAATAAGAATAGAATTTTTAAAGCTGCTAGAGAGAAGGTACAGATTAATTCAGGGGGAAACCAGTTTGAATTTCAGCAAATTTCTCAACCCAGACCCTCAAAGCCAAGAGATCCTGGAACAACATATCCCAAGCTCTGAAAGAAAATGAGTGCCAACCAAGAATCTTATATCCAGCAAAATTAAGCTTCAGGGCTGGGATTGTAGCTCAGCGGTGGAGCGCTTGCCTTGCATGCGTGAGGCCCTGGGTTCGATCCTCAGCACCACGTACAAAGCAATAAAATAAAGACATTGTGTCCATCTACAACTAAAAAAAAAAACAAAAATATTAAAAAAAAAAAAAGATTAAAAAAAAATTAAGCTTCAGATTTCATGACAAAACAAAAACCTTCCATGATAAACAAAAGTTAAAAGAATTTACAATGAGAAAGCCTGCATTAGAGAACATTCCATGAAATATTCCATGAGGAGGAAATGAAAAACAACAATAAAAATCAGCAAAGGGAGGGACTACACTAGAGGAAAACCCAATCAAAGAAGAAACCAATTCAAGTTAAAAACCAAAAATAGACCAAATTGAATGGGAATACAAACCATATATCAATAATAACCCCGAATTTTTTTTAAATATTTTTTTTTAGTTGTAGATGGACACAATGTCCCCACTTCACTGCTTTGTATGTGGTGCTGAGGATCGAACCCAGGGCCTCACACACACAAGGCAAGCGCTCCACCGCTGAGCTACAATCCCAGCCCCAATAACCCCAAATGTTAATGGCATAAACTCATCAATCAAAAGACACAGACTGGCAGATTGGATTTTAAGAAGAAGACCCAACAATACTCTGCCTTCAAGAGACTCATCTCACAGAAAAAGATGTCCACGGACTGAAGGTGAAAGGATGGGAAAAAAAACAGCATTCAAATTGACCACGTAAACAAGCAGGGGTCTCCATCTTCATATCAGATAAAGTAGACTTCAAACCAAAGATAGTCAGAGGGATAAAGAAGGTCATTTCATACTACTTAAGGGAACCATATGTCAACAGGACATAACAATCATAAATATCTATGCCATGAACAATGGAGTATCCATGTATATCAAACAAACCTTTCTCAATTTTGAGAATCAAATAGACCACAACACAATAATATTGGGTGACTTTAACACACCTCTCTCACCACTAGACAGATCTTCCAAACAAAAAATAAACAAAGAAACCACAGAACTCAATATGCAATCAATAATTTAGAATTAACAGACATATACAGAATATTTCATCCATCAACAAGTGAATAAACTTTTTTCTCAGCAGCACACGGATCCTTCACTAAAAGAGACCATATGTTATGCCACAAAGCAACTCAGCAAATACAAAAAAATAGAGATACTACCCTTCATTCTATCTGACCATAATGGAATGAAATTAGAAATCAATGATAAAATCAAAAATAGAAGCTACTTCATCACCTAGAGCTACTTCATCATTCATACCCTATTGAATGATGCTTGGATAACAGAAGACATCAAGGAGGAGAAGAAAACAATTCTTAGAGGTAAATGAGAAATCTGACACAACATATCAAAATCTCTGGGACACTATGAAGGCTATGTTAAGAGGAAAGTTCATGGGGGCTGGGATTGTAGCTAAGCAGTAGAGCACTTGCCTCACATGCATGAGGCCCTGGGTTCGATCCTCGGCACCACATACAAAGCAATAAAATAAAGACATTGTGTCCATCTATAACTAAAAAAAAAAATTTAAAAAAAAGAGGAAAGTTCATTGCAATCAGCTCATTCATTAAAAGAAGAAAAAGTCAACAAATAAATGACCTGACATTACATCTCAAAGCTCTATAAACAGAACAAATCAACACCAAAAGAAGTAGAAGACAGGAAATAATAAAAATCAGGGCTGAAATCAATGAAACTGAGACAAAGGAAACAATTCAAAAAATGGATAAAACAGGGCTGGGATTGTAGCTCAGTGGTAGAGCGCTTGCCTCGCATTCATGAGGCCCTGGGTTCGATCCTCAGCACCACATACAAAGCAATAAAATAAAGACATTGTGTCCATCTACAATTAAAAATATATTTTTTTAAAAAAGGATAAAGCAAAAAGCTGGTTCTTAGAAAAAATAAATAAAACTGATAAATCCTTAGCCACCCTAACAAAAGAAGGAGAGAGAAAACTCAAATTACTAAAATTCAAGATAAAAAAGGAAATACCACAACAGACACTATTGAAATACAGAAGACAAATAGAAACTACTTTGAAAATCTATAATCCAGTAAAATAGAAAATCCTGAAGACAATAACAAATTTCTAGGGGTATATGATCTGCCCAAACTGAATCAGGAAGACATACACAACTTAAACAGATCAATTTCAAGCAAGGAAATAGAAGACGTCATCGAAAGCTTACCAACCAAGAAGAGTCCAGGACCAGATGGATTCTCAGCTGAGTTCTACAAGACCTTCAAATATTGGTATTATCAGTAATACCAATACTCCTCAAATTATTCCATAAAATAGAAAAGGAGGGAACCCTTCCACTCTCATTCTGTGAGGCTAGTATCACCCTGATTCCAAAACCAGACAAAGACACATCAAAGAAAGAAAACTTCAGACCAATATCCCTGATGAACATTGATGCAAAAATTCTCAATAAAATTCTGGCAAATTGAATACAAAACATATTAAAAAGATAGTGCATCATGATCAAGTGGGTCTCATGCCAGGTATACAAGGTTGGTTCAACATGTGGAAATCAATAAACATAATTTATCACATCAATAGGCTTAAAGTCAAGAATCATATTATTATCTCTACAGATGCTGAGAAAGCATTGGACAAAATACAGCACCCCTTCATGTTCAAAACACTAGAAAAACTAGGGATAGTAGGAACAAACCTCAACAGTGTAAAAGCTATCCATGCAAAACCAAAGGCAACATCATTCTCAATGAGG
Organism: Geosciurus inauris; assembly: GCA_004024805.1. NCBI lineage: Eukaryota > Metazoa > Chordata > Mammalia > Rodentia > Sciuridae > Geosciurus > Geosciurus inauris. Next base: position 3,325 of record PVHX01009360.1, read on the forward strand.
AAAAATTGGAAGCATTCCCCCTAAAAATGGGAACAAGACAAGGATGTCCTCTTTCACCACTTCTATTCAACATGGTCCTTGAAACTCTAGCCAGAGCAGTTAGACAGGCAAAAGAAATTAAAGGGATATAAATAGGAAAATAAGAACTTAAACTATCATTATTTGCTAATGACATGATTCTATACTTAGAGGATCCAAAAAATTCCACCACAAAACTTCTAGAATTAATAAATCAGTTTAGCAAAATATAAAATCAATACCCATAAATCAAATTCACTTCTATACATCAGTGATGCATCCTTGGAAAGAGAAATTTGGAAAACTACCCCATTCACAGTAGCCTCAAAAAAAAATAAAATACTTGGGAATCAATTTAACGAAAGAGGTGAACAACCTTTACAATAAAAACTACAGAACACTAAAGAAAGAAATTGAAGAAGACCTTAGAAGATGATCATGCTTTCAGATAGGCAGAATCAATATTGTCAAAATGGCCATAATACTCAAAGTGCTATACAGATTCAACATGATTTTAATTAAAATCCCAACATCATTCCTTATAGAAATAGAAAAAGCAATCATGAAATTCATTTGGAAAAATAAGAGACCCAGAATAGCCAAAGCAATCCTTAGGAAGAAGAGCAAAGCAGGAGGCATCACACTACCAGATCTTAAACTATATTACAAAGCTATAATAACAAAAACAGCACCAAAATAGACATGTAGATGAACGGTATAGAATAGAAGACACAGACAAACCCACATCAATACAGTTATCTCATACTAGACAAAGGTGCCAAAAACATACACTGGAGAAAAGATAGCCTCTTCAACAAATGCTGCTGGGAAAACTGGAAATCCATATGCAGCAAAATGAAACTAAACTCCTATCTGTCACCATGCACAAAACTCAACTCAAAGTGGATCAAGGACCTGGGATTAGACCAGAGACCCTGTGCCTAATTGAGGAGAAAGTAGGCCCGAATCTCCATCATGTCAGATTAGGCCCCAACTTCCTTAACCAGACTCCTAAAGAGCAAGAAATAAAAGCAAGAATCAACAAATTGGATGGACTCAAACTAAAAAGCTTCTTCTCAGCAAAAGAAACAACCAATGAGTTGAGCAGAGAGTCTACATTCTGGGAGCAAATTTTTGCCACACACACATCAGATTGAGCACTGATCTCCAGGATATATAAAGAACTCAAAAAACTTAACACCAAAAAACAAAACCCAATCAGTAAATGGGCTAAGAGCTGAACACACACTTCTCAAAAGAAGAGATACAATCGATCAACAAATATATGAAAAAATGTTCAACATCTCTAGCCATTAGAGAAATGCAAATCAAAACTACTCTAAGATTTCATCTCACACCAGTCAGAATGGCAGTTATCAAGAATACAGACAACAAGTGTTGGCAAGGATGTGGAGGAAAAGGGACACTCATACGTTGCTGGTGGGACTGCAAATTGGTGCAACCACTCTGGAAAGCAGTGTAGAGATTCCTTAGAAAACTTGGAATGGAACCACCATTTGACCCAGCCGTCCCACTCCTTGGTTGATACTCAAAGGACTTAAAAACAGCACACTACAGTGACACAGCCACTTCAATGTTTACAGCAGCTCAATTCACAATAGCTAAACTGCGGAAGCAACCTAGATGCCCTTCAACAGATGAGTGAATAAAGAAACTGTGGCATATATACACAATGGAATATTACTCAGCATTAAAGGAGAATAAAGTTATAGCATTTGCAGGTAAATGGATGGAGTTGGAGAACATCAAGTTAAGCGAAGTAAGCCAATCCCAAAAAACCAAAGGCCGAATGTTTTCTCTGATAAGTGGATGCTGATCCATAATGTGGGAGGGGGCATGAGAAGGACAGAGAAACTTTGGTCAAAGGGGAGGGAGGGAAGAGGAGGGAGGAGATGGGACATGGGGACAGGAAAGATAGTGGAATGTGATGGACAACAATGCCCTACGTTCATGTATGACTGCACATATGGTGTGACTATTGTGTACAACCAGAGAAATGAGAAGTTTGTGCTCCATTTGTTTACAATGAATCAAAATGCATTCTGCTCTCATGTAAACCTAATCAAAATAAATAAATAAAAATAAAAATCAGCTTACGAATTTCTACACTCCCCCCTAAAAAAAAGAAAAAACTGCTGGGATCTTTTTTTTTAATATCTTTATTTTATTTATTTTTATGTGGTGCTGAGGATAGAACCCAGTGCCTCACGCATGCGAGGCAAGCGCTCCACCACTGAGCCACAGCTCCAGCCCGACCTGTTGGGCTCTTGATAGCGTTGCACTGGACCCGTTGTTCAGTTTTTGAGAGTGTACCTCAACCATGTTGAGTCTCCAGCCCATGAAGGGGTTGCTCTCCATTGACACAGGGCTCTATTTTCTCTTGGCAACATTTTGTAGGCTTCAGTGTCTAGGTCTTGCTCATCTTCTATCATAATTATTCTTTTTTTTTTTAAATAGATGGGCACAATGTCTTTATTCTATTGGTTTGTATGTGGTGCTGAGGATCGAACCCAGGGCCTCACGCATGCGAGGCAAGCGCTCTACTGCTGAGCCACAATCCCAGCCCATAATTATTCTTGAGTACTTTTTATTTTTGATGTTATTTTAAGTGATTCTTTAAATTTGTTCCTGACTGCTCATCATAAGAATATGGATGGAAGTGCAATGGAGTTTTATATTTTGATCTTGACTCCCACAATCTCGCTAAACTCAATAGTTCTGGTAGCTATTTTACAGATGTTGTCAGACTTTCTACATAGGCAATCATGCCATTGGTGAAATACAGTTTTCCTTCTTTTCAATACAGATGCCTTTTGTTCCTTATTCATTCCTATTTTTTGCCACTGGCTCGAGCCGCCAGCACAGTGCTGTCTTCCCCACTCCTGGAGGAAGCATTTGGCCTTCACCATTACACATGAAGTTAGCTACAGGTTTTCCACACATGCCCTTTATCTGGTCGAGGAAGTGCTCTCCTCTTCAATTTCCTGGTGTTTGTGTACTACTGACATTATTTTTTCCTTAAATATTTGGAAGAATTTGCCAGGGAAGCCATCTGGGCCTGCATCTTGTTTTGTGGGAAGGTTTTAAACTACAGATTCAACTTTGATAGACACAGCTATTCAGATTGTCTGTTTCCCCTTGGATGGTCTGGAAATGTGTGTCTTTCCAGAAACATGACACTTTCAGCTAGGTTATTAAATTCATTGGCACAGAAGTTTTTCTTAAGTGGCTTTTTTTGGGGGAGCAGGGGTTGCCAGGGATTGAACTCAGGGGTACTCGACCACTGAGCCACATCCCCAGCCTTATTTTGTGTTTTATTTAGAGACAGGGTCTCACTGAGTTGCTTAGTGCCTCACTTTTGCTGAGGCTGGTTTTGAATTCGCAATCCTCCAGTCTCAGCCTCCCAAGTCACTGAGATTACAGGTGTGTAATCTGGCACAAAAGTTGCTCTTAATATTCCCTTTTTATCTTTCAATATCTGAGGAATACATAGCAATGTTACCACTCTCATTCCCAATTCTCTTTATATTTTTGTGATGAGTTGTTAGGGTTAACCATGTTGTCTCAAGACCTCCTTGTGTCATTGACTTTCCCATTGGTTTTGCTGCCTATTTCATGCTTCCTGCTGTCATCTTGGTTATTTCTCTGCATTAGAGTTTCACTTCTTCTTTTTTCAGTTTCTTAAGATGGAGGTGGAGACTGCTCCTTCTAGGTTTTTCTTCCTTAATCTCACAGGTGTCGAAGTCTCTCTAAGCACTGCCTTGGTTGCCTTTCTAACTTTGTAGGTTGTGGTTTTATTTTCATTCAGTTGAAATACTCTTCAGTTTCTTTTTTTCTTTTTTTCTTGACACATGAATTATCTAGAAGCATTCTCTTTAGTTTCCAAATATTTGGCTGGACACAGTGGCACACACTTGTAATCCCAGCACTTTGGGAGGCTGAGACAGGAGAATCATGAGTTCAAAGCCAGCCTCAGCAATAGCGAGGTGCTAAGCAACTCAGTGAGACCCTGTCTCTCCATAAAACACAAAATAGGGCTGAGGATGTGGCTTAATGGTTGAGTGCCCCTGAGTTCAATCCCCAGTACCAAAAAAACAAAAAGAAAACCAAAACAATAATAACAAAAAAAAAATTGAGAACTTTCCAGATTTAAAAAAAAAAAAAAACAACTATCAGTTTCTAATTTGATTCCACTGTGTCAGACAACATGCTTTAACTATCTGAATCTTAAAGTCTCTGAGACTTATCTTACGGCCCAACCTTGATCCAGCTTAGCGATGTTCTGTGTGGCCTCACAGTCACCACCCTGCTGTCCCTGGTGGACTGTTCTACAAATGGAGAGCAAGACTGCAGCAAAACTGCTCAAGGCTTTGTGTTCTTACTGACTGTATGTCTGTTTGGTTTGTTCAATCAATTATTGAAGGAGGGGTGTTGAAATCTACTCTAATTGCTGTTTTGTCTATCTCTTATTGCAGTTCTATTCCTTTTTGATTTCTGCATTTTGAAGCACTGTTTTAGGTGTGTAAATACTTAGTCTTGGTGAACTGACTGCCTTACAATTATGGATAATGCTCTTTATCCCTGGTTAATAGTCTCTACACTTCTCATTGTCTAATATTAATAGCCAAAGCAAACTTGAGCAAAAAGATCAAAGCAGGAGGCATCACACTGACTTTAAAATACACTACAAAGCTGCAGTGACCAAAGCAGAATGGTGCTGACATAAAAACAGACACCCAGACCAACGGAACAGAACAAAGGGCCCAGAGGTTGATCCACACATCTTCAGACACTTCTTTTTTGCAGGGGGGGGATACTGAACTCAAGGGGGGGCTTTACCACTGAGTTACATGCTCAGCCCTTTTCATTTTTTATTTTGAAACAATGTCTCCCTAAGTTGCTGAAGCTGGCCTTGACTTTGCAATCCTCTTGTCAGTCTCTTAAAAATTTCTTTTTTCAGTGCTGAGGATCAATCCCAGGGCAATTGCTCTACCAGTGAGCTACACCCCCAGCCCATTAAACAAAATTTTTTTTAAAAATTTTGAAACAGAGTCTTGCTAAATTGCTGAAGCTGGCCTCAAACCTGTGATCCTCCTACTTTAGCCTCCTGTGTAGCTGGGATTATGGGTGTGTGCCGCAGTACCTGGCTGTCTATAGATATTTCTGAATTTCAGTAGCAGGTAAACTACTTAATAACAGTGTGGTCTTGTCTGGTCTTGCTTTTCAGCTTTATTAGGCAGGGATTCCTTTCCCTACTACCCAGAGCAAGTCTACCTGAGTGCTCTGTGACTGGTGAGACTTTCCATTCCAGCTTGCAGGAACAGGCAGTGTTCTTGGCCCTGTGGCCTCTTCCTCTGTGACTGTTCCTCTGATCCTTTTGCATGTTTCTTCCTCAGCTGTGGGTGGATGTCTTACACCCAGGCAGTGCTGGGCACCCAGCTGACACCTGAGGCTGCCACGCAGTCCTGCCCTGGGCAGTTCCCTCTGCAATGTGAACCCAGCTGCCTTTGCCTCCCTGGACTCCCAGCTCCATTCCAACTCAGGGAGTCTGGCAGGACACAACTGGGTTGCCCTTCCTGTGCTGAGGCATGGACACTGTCTCAGGGCAGTGAACTGGACAACATCAGGCTAATCATCACTGTCCTTTGTTGCCTATATCCCACAAAATCTGGCACTTTCATTTCACAGGGTAAACTTGTCCCTATTACTCCATTGCAAACAGAAATTGAAATCAAATTACATCATTTTTAAAACTCCAACATACCTTGGGTGTGGAGTGGTGTCTTACTGTGGTTCTGATTTGTGTTCCCAATGGAATGCAGTGGTTTGAATGCTGCATATATCCCCCTGCAGAGATGAGGTTTCTCCCCAAGGCAGCAGTATTAGAGATAGGAACTTTAGGATGTGATGATTGGGGTCAGTGACCTTACAAAAGCGTTGAAGGAGACTAGCTAGACCCTTTTTGCCTTTCCACGTGACGGAACAGTAGTCCCAGCTCCTTTAGCCACATGTGGATGCTGCCACAAGCAGACCCTGCAGACAGAATAGGTCCTCACCAGTCACTGAACTTGCCAGCACCTCGACCTTGGACTTCACAGCCTCCAAAACCATGAAAAATAAATTTCTACTTATTTAAAAATCAGAGACTGTGGCATTTTGTTACAGCAACAGGAACAGACTAAGATAGGCATATAACAAAAAATTACCTCTGGGTTGGGGGTCCGTGTAACTCAGTAGCTGTATTAGTCAGGGTTCTCTAGAGGAACAGAATCAACAGGAAGCATGATGATAAACAGGGGACTCATTAGGTTGACTTATGTGACCATAAGCTGAATGGCCCACAATGGAGGTCTCAGGCTGGACAGCCAGAAGAACCAGTCACCGCACAGTCCAAGAGGGATCAGTGGTGCTACCCAGTCAGAGACCAAAGGCTCCTGAGGAATTACTGGCAGAGTCTCCTTTGGAAGAATGAAGAAGCAGGAGTACGATATCCTCAGAGGAGAATCGAGCTCGTATGTGCTGCTGCTACCTTCTTCCAATTGTTATTCCATCCAAGCCATCATCCTAATGGCCGGTGCTGCCCTTGCTTAGAGAGGGTCTTCATTTCAGTTGGCTATCACACATGCCAATCCTTTTTAGACACACCCTTACAGATACACCCATAATCCTCTTAATCCTTCGCATCTCTTAATCCAATCAAGTTGACAGTTCAAATTGACCACAGTGGTAGAGCACATGCCTAGCATATCTGAAGCCTGGGGTTCCATCCCCAGCACAAAAAAAATCCCCATAATAATGGCTAATGTGTTTTTTTGTTTTTTGATGCTGGGGATTGACCTCAGGGGTACTTGACCACTGAGCCACATCTCCAGCTCTATTTTGTGTTTTATTTAGAGACAGAGGTCAGCGCCTTGCTTTTGCTGAGGTTGGTTTTAAACACGTGATTCTCCTGTCTCAGCCTCCCAAAGTGCTGGGATTACAGGCATGTGCCACCGCACCCGGCTCATTAGTCTTCTTTAGAGAGATGTACTTTTAGACCCTTAAGTGATTCTCAAATTAAAAGCTTGTTTTAGGATTTAGGATTGGGGATGTGGTTCATTGCTAGAATGCTTACCTAGCATGTGTGCCAGGTTCTGGTTTTAATCCCCAGTAATGAAAAAATAGTTTGTTTTAAAATGACATTCATGTGGGGTATTGTTGAAATGCAGATTCTGTCCAGGCATGGCAGTGCACCTGTAGTCTCAGCTACTCAGGAGGGTGCTTGAGCCCAGGAGTTTGAGGCCAGAGTGGGAAACACTGCACGGCCCTATCCCCAGATGACAAAACAAAAAGTAGATTCCCACTTAGTGGGTCCAGTGAGCTTCAAGAGTCTGTCTCCAAAAGTTCCAGGGTTAAGGCCAAGCCCCTGGCCCATGGAACACACTCTGAGGAACTCCCATGTTTTCCAGCAAGATTTGCTGTCATCCTTTAGCAGGCAATCTGCCTTTTCTCTCTGGATGCTTTAAGATTTTGCTCTTTGTTTTTCTGTGATTTTATTATAATTGATGTATATGTTTTATTTGCTGCACCTGGATTATATTGTTCTCAGATAATGATTCATGTTTTCCATCTATTTGGAAAATAATTATCAGCTTTTCTTTCTTTCTCTTTCTTTCTTTCTTTCTTTCCTGGGTACTGGGGATTGAGCTCAGGGGTGCTTAACCACTGAGTCACATCCTTAATCCTATTTTGTGTTTTATTTAGAGAAGGGTCTCACTGAGTTGCTTAATATCTGCTTTTGCTGAGGCTGGCTTTCAACTCACAATCCTTCTGCCTTAGCCTCCCAAGCCACTAGGATTATAGGTGTGCACTACTGTGCCTGGCCTCGGCTGGTATTTATTCAAAGCAAACCTCTCCATATTTCCTCCAGGATCTTCCACTGAACCTTCAGTCAGACAAATGTGAGACTGTTTCATCATATGACCTCTGCCTCTTATCCATGTTTCCCACCCTCTTTTTCCCTGGGGTGAATTCTGAATAATTTCTTCAGATCTATCCTCCAATTCACTAATTCTTTGACTATGATCACCTATCGCTCAACCAGAGTCTAAGTTGTTTAGGTTGGCCTCAAACTTGCAATCCTCCAAAGAAGCTGGGATCACAGGTGTGTGCGACCATACCTGGCTTCCCAGAGTTTTGAATGCTGTCATTGTATGTTTTGCTTCTAGTTCTATTAAATTTCTTTATAAATCCTTTTGGTCTTTTTGGACAGAATCTTACCCCTCACATTCTAAATTTTCTTTATTTCATATATACTTACTATACATTCTTTATTGGACACTTCCAATGCACCCAATGCACCAAGCCCTTTAAATCCTGCATTTGTTGATGCTAACTTGTTCATGATGCTTGTTTCCACATGTCTTATAATTTTGGATTGTGAGATCACATTTGAAAGCCCAAATTTTACTTCTGCAATCCTGTGAGGTTTTGGCTGGGGGCAAGACCTTCAGATGAGATTACAGGGGCTCATCCCAGATGCTAGGACAAAACCAATCTGGGTCTATGTTGACTTAATTTCTCTGCACGGGGCTCTCCAGACCACGTAGGGAGAAGCCCCCAGAGATGAGCTCCTTATTATTAAGCAGCCAGTGGGCATCTTGACTCTAGTTGCCTCTAAGGGGTGTGCTTCCAGGACACTTGGTCCCTGAGATTATAAATGCCTGGTAGAAGCACCTAGGACCCAGAAAGAATCCAGCAAGCTTTCTGCCCCCATGTGCTAATCGCTAGGAGTCTCGTTTCGTGTAGTGTTATCACAGGCAGAGGCTCCTCCAGGTCCAGGTCCTCACCTGCTGCCCCTGCGGACCTGTTAGAACCCAAGGCTCAAAGTTCCAGGATCAGCAACTTTCTTGGGGAGGTGCCAGCCCCACCCTGAAGCCCTGCTTCATTAGCACCCCCAAAGACTACCTTTTCTTCTTCTTTTTTTTTTTAAATATTTTTTATTAGTTGTTGATGGACCTTATTTTATTTATTTATTTACACGTGGTGCTGAGAATCGAACCCAGTGCCTCACGCATGCAAGGCAAGCGCTCTACCACTGAGCCACGACCCCAGCTCTCCTTTTCTTTTTTATGACTTCCAATACGAATCTGAGAAGACATCCTTTAGGTTCTACCTCGGGGTATGGAGGGAGTGTACCCAGCCTAGCCCAATCAAGCCACTGTGCCCATGGAATGATCACTGTGAGATCAGGTGCTGCGGACCATCCACTTAACTCTGCTGGGGTTCACTGTGTCCATCCCCAGCTGCTGGACACTCACCTACATCCTCTTCCAGAGCACCAGCCTTGGCTGATAAGAGCTGCCTCATCCAGAGATGCCTGTGGGCCAGCTGCCTGTCCCCAGAGGCAGCCTGCAGCCAATGGCTACCAGAAGTGGCAGATAGCAGCCCAGATCTGTCTCTGGACAGGACAGCCTCTGAGGTGAAAAGCTGCTCCCGAGAGCCGTGGCTCAGGCTATGGCGAGGCCAGCTGAGCACACACTATTGCCAGCCCCTTACACTCTTCCTGTGCTGCTCCCCACAGAAACTATGGCACTTGAATTGCCATCTCAGGAAGCTGGCCTGTCAGAGGGCCCTGGTGCTGCCCGGGGAAGCATACTCCTTGGAGGGGAAATGGACACCCACTGGCTGAAGGGTGCCACGGCAGAATATTGTTGGTCCCGGCACCTATAGCAATGCAATGACAGTGTTAAAATGTGCAAGCATGCAGACTGAAAGGAAGGGCAGTAGGGTACAAGGGTAGCTGGTGGGGTAGGGAGGACCTGATCCACAAGAATGTAGACAGATGGCTTGTAAGACCATGTTCTGCAGCCGGCAGGAGGCTGCTTGCAATGGTGGTTCTCAAACTCTCGTGGGCAGCCAGCACCTCAAGGGTGGGCTGCAATGGATTGCTGATGCCTTGGCCAGGAGATGCAAACCACACAGAGCTCCCAACCAGAGCGTCCACAGGGCAGATGGGGCGAACCATGGGGCTAATGTCACTGTGTGCTCTCCCCAGGTAGGCCCGGCTCTTCTCACCACCACACAGAGTTCCTGTTCCACTCAACTAGCAGGCCAGGGAGCTGCCATCTGGCAGGATGACTCTAATCCCAACAGTAGGTAGGGGCCACATCTCCCTGAAACCCAGACAGAGGGACATACCCGTCATGGCCCCAGGGAAGTGGTAACAGCAGGCTAGATTGGCCCTCTTGCTTGCCTTGCGAAAGCCTTCCCAGAAACTGTAACCTATTGAACCCCAGTATATCTCAGTCCAGGACTTAATGCCCTGGGCTTGAGGAATAAGGCACAGACTGCAGTGAAGGCTGGCAGTACTCGGTCCTGCAGCAGCTGTTGGTGGTGACTGCTGAGGTTCACCTCTGGAGAGCTGACCTTGCCAACTTACTCAGGGCTCACACTGCTCCCCTGTCCCTCAAAACAAAGTCTGTCTAGATAGCAAATATGTATTAATGTGTTTGGTCTTTTTGGTTAGACTTTAGGCACGCCTTGAGAGGAGGTCACTTCTAAATGTTTTGACTGACACAGATGTAACAGCCAATGACTGACACAGTTAAGAACCCACCCCAGAAGGAGAACCCCAAGTGCCAACCACAGACCCAGCAAAAAGGGTGGGCTGGTGGGACAGGTCACTACCTGGACCAGCAGCAGGTCTCAGCCAGCCCACCTCATTGTAACCTACCTTGCCCATGCTGGGCCTCCTGGTGATGTTGTCCATCAGGTTCTGGTGCATGGCCTCTGTGATGCGACACCTTCTCCAGTGTCTCCATGTCCAGAATGCCGGCCACTGGGCCAGTCTCCTCGGTGGGGTTGGACCATACCCACTGCCCAGGACCTGTTCTCTGTTCTCCAGCTACCTTCTGGATTTTCTTGCCCATGGCAAGTGTCTTCACAGGCCCATGGCTCCATCGTGGCCAAGACACAGTGGCTAAGATCAGAGCCTGGCGCCTGGAGCTGCAGGACCTGCCCTATTCCCAACACATGGCTGAGATCACACCAAAAACTAAGGCAAGACCCACAGGAAGGTTGGAATCGCTTTTATTGAGGGGCAGATGCTGAAGGGCCCTGCCCATGGTCAGGTTAGTGTTCTGCCTGGCTACTCCACCGGCCACCAGCCCAGGTTAGTGGAACATGCAAAGCTCAGTCTGAGGGAGGAGGCAGGGGTGGGAGCCGCCAAGGCCAGAGGCTGGTTAAACAGGATGGGTGGCACTGGCCAGGTGCCTAGGTAGATACAGACAGCCAGTCTGCATCCCGGACCATGGAGGGTTGGGTCTCCCTGGGAACAGAGTGGACAGGCAGCACCCAGGGAGGGGGTCCACAGGCTCAAGACACCACTTGGCCCATGGTGGAGGGTAGATCGGCAGAACCTCAGCCCTGCCCAGCCAGAACGTCTGTCTCACACCCTGGGTCTGGGTCCTCAGGGCCTGGGTATGAGGGAGGACACAGAAGGCACTTACAAGGGGAGCTGAGGCTGGAAGGCTGAAGCCACAGGCCAGGGTCCTGGGAGAGTAAGTCAGGGTGGGGTGGTGAGCTACAAAGCAGAGTCCTGACAACAGCTTCAGGAGCTGGGCAGGAGGCTGGAGCCCAGCTAAAGATACTGCCTCTGCGGACTGGACCCTCATCTTCCCATGGGGAAGGGGCTTCTCTGGGAAAGCTGGAAGAGACGGCTGGCCCAGGACCCTTTCCTCACCAGCAAGATCCACCAAGCAAAAGACCAGTCTGGGAAACATGCTGGGAAGAAAATGATGGCCCAGGGTAGGAGCCCTGAGAGAACTGAAGACCCTCTATTGACAAAACTGATCCCAGCTGCCCTCAGCAGCTAGGACTAGCAGGTGCACATCCAGTGGGGTTGGCTTATGGGGCTGGGGCCTCACCCAGACAGAAACCTCCTAAGGGAAACAGAAGGGGTGAGCTGGGGGTCCAACTCTGGGCCCTCCAAGGCACCTGGCTATTGTGAGTGGCAGGCTGAAGGAGGTGGGGGATATCTGAGGAGGGTGAGGTGGTCAGTGGGGCTGGGCCGGCCCCAAGCCCCAAGTTACAGTCTGTCTAGACAGCAAATATTTATCAATGTGTTAGTCTGGTCTTTTTGGTTAAACTTTAGGCACCACTTGGGAGGAAGACACCTTTAAACGTTAAAGAAAGACCCCAGCGCCTTGGCGGGGAGCCTGGCCACATGCAGAGCAGGAGGGCGGGATGCAGGCAGGGGGTCAGGCCACTGCAGACTCAGGGCCCCCCAGAGAGGCTGAGGGGCCTGAGGCATAGCGGCGGCCATAGCCCGAGGAAGAGTAGGAGGAGGAAGAGAAGGTCATGGAGAAGCCAGAGCCGGTGGCATCGAAGCTGCCGCGGCGGGAGCCAGCGCGGGAGCCGGTGCGCGAGCCGGCACGCGAGCCAGCAGTGGAGCCAGAGCCACTGACGCTGTAGGGGCTGTAGTAGCCCTTGCTGGACTGAGCAGAAGCCTCCAGCAGCCGCAGCCCTGTGCCCTCCTCCACCATGCTGCGGTCCAGTGCATCCTTGTAGGAGATCTTGAGCTTGGTCTTGGGGCAGGTGAGGTACTTGGAGTAGGCGCTGACATCACGCAGCTTCTGGGCTGTGCGGGCATCCACAGTGCCACGCTGCAGGGCCTCATCCAGGGGCACTCGGCCTGGCACGTCGGGCTCAATCAGGCCACCTGTCAGGTACTGCACCTCCAGGAAGCGCTGGCCTGCCTCGTAGTACAGCCAGCCCTTCTTCAGGGCCTGGGCAGCTGACATCTTGGTCTTGGTGCGTGGGTCCTCAAAGCCACAGAAGGCCTTTTGGGCGAGGTTGATGCGGTCCACCATGATCTTGTCTACTAAGCCCTTGTTGACAGCCTCAGTGACAGGGAAGCGTTCCCCAGTGCTGGGGTCAATGATGCCCCCAGTGCAGGCCTGGGCCTCCAGCAGTCGCTGCCCGGTGATGTTATCCACCAGGTTGCGGTGCATGGCCTCTGTGATGGACACCTTCTCCAGTGTCTCTGTGTCCAGGATGCCAGCCACTGGGCCTGTCTCCTCAGTAGGGTCAGACCAGGAGGCCAGCTGGGTCCTGGAGACTGCAGGGCTGACGGGGTAGGAGGAAGATGAACCCACTGAGGAGGAGCGGGAGCGGAAGCCACCAGCGTTGCCTGAGAGCATGTCAGCAAACTCAGTGATGGAGAGTGTGCCGGCACGGTACTGGTCCAGTGCTGACCGGTCGATGAGGTTCTTGGTAATGGCATCATCAATGTCATACTGGCGGCCTGAGCGGCGGTCAATGATCATGGACTTGACCACACCATCTGAGGAGGAGATAGTGATCTCCTCCCACTCACACTCCTGCTCAGACAGCTCCAGGTACGTCTGGTGGTCGATGAGCCCCTTGCGGTAGGCCTCGTATACCGACATCTCCTTGCCCGTCTCAGGGTCCACGATCACCACGCGGCGCTTGCGCACAGAGGACTTGGAGGACGTCTTCCGCTCCCGCTTCTTCTCTTTCAGCGGCAGGAGGCATAGGCCTGTCTGGGGGTCGGTGACGCAGCGCTCCATCAGCTGCAGGTAGGTGAGGTTCTCCTCTGTGTTGGGGTCGAAGAAGCCTTTGGTGTCGTCTGAAGGGTCAGTCAGGATCTCATTCATCTCCTCGTCAAAGAGGCCACGCTTGTAGGCTACCTCCACAGGCAGCCGGTGGCTCTCCTCAGGGTCAATGATGCCGCCTGTGGCGATCTGGGCTTCCAGCAAACGGATGCCATGGTCCTTCAGGATCAGGCCTTTCTTCATGGCTTGGAAGAGAGAGATGAGCTTCCCAGAGTAAGGGTCCTTATAGCCGGTGACGGCACGCTCAGCTGACAGCAGCTTGTCCTTGAACTCAGGACCCACGATGCCCATGCGCACAGCCTCCTCCACAGTCAGCTTGAGCCCCTTGATGGGGTCGATGACATACCCAGTGGCTGCCTGTGCTTCCAGGAGCTCAAAGGCAGTGCCAGGGCGAATGATGCCCTTCTTCATGGCCTGGTACACTGAGAGTCGCTCCTTGGTGGCATCAACGAAGACACCGGCAATGCAACTGGTGCCTTCAAGGAACCTCTGCAGGTTCTTGGTGACCTCCTCGATGGAGGTCAGGCCCTCCTGCAGCTGCAGGGCTGTGGCTTCATCCATGACCTGTGAGCGCACCAGTTCCTCCACGGTGATCTGCTTGCGCAGGCCACGGAAGGTCAGCTTGCGGGCGTCTGAGAGTGGCAGGAGCATCTGGCCACTGCTCTCGTCACGGCGACACCGCCTGAGCAGCTGCGTGTAGCTGAGGCGCTCGTCGGTGGAGGGGTCCACGTAGCTGCGCACCTCACTGGGCTCTGACAGCTGGTCATGTGTGTCCTTGTTGAGGTAGCCACGCTGGTAGGCCACTTCCAGTGGTAGATGGAAGCCCAGGCGGGGGTCCACAATACCTCCTGTGGCCAGCTGGGCATCCAGCAGCCGCAGGGCCTCCTCAGCAGGGATCAACTCCTTCTTCATGGCTTGGAAGAGTGAGATGGTCTGCTCGGTGTAAGGGTCACGGTAGCCAGTAACCGCCCGCTCTGCTGAGAGAAGCCGGTCATGCAGCTCAGGGCCCACCAGGCCCTTTCGCACAGCCTCGTCCACGGTCAGTCGTTCACCCTTCACTGGGTCCAGCAAGAAGCCGGTGGCTGCCTGTGCCTCCAGCAGCAAGCGAGCCACCTCGGCATTCAGCAGCCCCTTCTTGAGGGCCTGGTAGATGGTCAGTGTCTGCCTAGAACCAGGCAGGTAAACACCAGCCACCGAGCCTGTGCCATAGAGGTAGCGCCAGGCGGACTCTGCCTCCAGGACCTCACGGAGGCTCTTGGTGCCCTCCCGAAGGAGGTTGTAGGTCTCCAGGGAGATGATCCGGGCCTCGTACAGGTCCTCAGCAGTGAGGCGGCGGCGCACGTAGTCATAGGAAGTCAGGTTCTGCTGCCGGATGATCTCGGTCTTCTCAATGATCTCGATGATGATAATGATCATGCGCTCCTTGGTCACCCGGCCAGCCTGGAAGTCGGCCATCAGCCGGGCCCGCTGATCCTCAGGGATCAGGTCTGACTGCATGACCTCCCACAAGGACATGGTGGAGCCGCCATGGCCGCCACCACCAGGGATGTCAATTTGTGTCTCCTCGAATGCCCTGCGGGTCTCCTCCTCGGTATACACCTGTGTGGTCTCCACCACGTCAGCCTTCTCTGCCCCTTTCAGTGGCAGGAGGCGCAGGCCCGTCTCGGGGTCCTCCACGCAGCGCTCCAGCAGCTGCAGGTAGGTGAGGTTCTCGTGCGTGTTGGGGTCGAAGAAGCCTTTGGTGTCGTCGCTGGGGTCGGCCAGCACGCGGCTCATCTCCTCGTCGAAGTAGCCGCGCTGGTAGGCCACCTCCACCGGCACGCGGTGGCTGTGCACGGGGTCGATGATGCCGCCCGTGGCGATCTGGGCCTCCAGCAGGCGGATTGCATGCTCCCTGAGAACCAGGCCCTTCTTCATGGCCTGGAAGAGCGAGATGGTGGTGCCCGAGTAGGGGTCCTTGTAGCCGGTGACGGCCTTCTCAGCGGACAGCAGCTTCTCGTGTAGCTCAGGGCCCACAACACCTGCCTTCACTGCCTCATGGACATACAGGCGCTGGTTCCGCACAGGGTCCACCAGAAAACCAGTGGCTGCCTGGGCCTCCAGCAGCAGCGTGGCTGTGCTAGGTCTGAGCAAAGCCCGGCGCATGGCCTCGTAGATGGTCACTTTCTCCTTGGAGTCCTCTAGGTACACACCAGCCAGGCAGCCACTACCCTGCAGCAGCGTCCGCACGGAGCCTACCTCCGAGAGGTCCTTGACAGAGGTCCTGCCATCTTGGAGCTGCTCAAACTGGGCCCTGCTAAGGACCCTGGAAGCCAGGAGCTCACTGGCTGGCACAGGGGCACGGAGGCCAGTGAAGGACAGTCGCTCTTGCCGCTTGGTCTCCACCTCCTCGATGATGGTGATGAGGATCTTGATGACCTTCTCCACAGTCACCTTGCCAGTGCGGAGCTGCCGCAGCAATTCCTGCCGCTGCTCCTCTGTGAAATACTCAGAGCTGATAAGCTCCCACACTGTCACTGTCCTGTCTTTGAAGCTGCCCACGGGGACTTCAACCATGGCCTTCTCCAAGGTCTCGCGGGCCTGAAGCTCAGAGTAGACCTCCTCCTGCTGGGCCCGAGCAGTCTTCTCTGAGAGAGGCAGCAGGCTCAGCCCAGTCAGCTGATCAGGCCGGCACCGCTGCTGGAGCTGGCCATAGGTGACTGGCTCCCGTGTGCTGGGATCAAGGTAGACCTTGGCATCCTCCCTGGGTTCCAATAGGGCCTTGCTGGTCTCCTTGTCCAGGTGGCCCCGGGCATAGGCAACATCCAGGGACACACGGTGGCTCTTGCTGGGGTCCACAATGCCACCTGTGGACAGCTGGGCATCCAGCAAGCGCAGGCCCTGCTCCCGGGGGATGAGGCCTTTCTTCAGGGCCTGGAACAGGGAGGCAATCTGCCCCGAGTAGGGGTCCCTGTAGCCTGTCACAGCCTTCTCAGCTGACAGCAGCTTCTCATGAAGCTCAGGGCCCACCAGACCAGCACGTACTGCCTCGTCCACAGTCAGCCGGGCACTAGTGGCAGGGTCGATGATGTGCCCAGTGCCAGCCTGAGCCTCTAACAGGGCCACAGCCACACCTGGCTGCAGCAGGTCTCTCTTCAGGGCCTCATAGACACTCAGCTTCTGTCCTGCCTCCTCCAGCCACACGCCTGCAACGACCCCGGCACCCCGCAGGGCCCTGCGCACAGAGTCCACCTCAGCCACCTCTCGCACGGAGCGCTCGCCCCGCTGCAGTTGCTGGTAGAGGTCACGGTCAATGATGCCACTCTCCAGCAGCTCGGCAGCAGGCACCAGGGCACGCAGGCCCTCAAAGCAGAGCTGGCTCTTCTGCTCATGCTCTTCCACGACAGTGATGACTATCTTGATGATTTTCTCCACCGTGATGCGGCCTGTACGGAACTGCCGCAGCAGGTCACGCCGCTGCTCCGCCGTGAAGTATTCTGAGTTGATGATCTCCCAGATGGTCACTGTCTTGCCCTGGAACTTGCCGAATGGTGCAGACACAGTGGCCTTCTCAAAGACATCCCGGGCCTCAGAGTCAGTGTACACCAGCTCACCACCCTTGGCAGCCTTATCAGTGAGCGGCAGGAGGCGCAGGCCCGTGTCGGGGTCCTCCACGCAGCGCTCCAGCAGCTGCAGGTAGGTGAGGTTCTCGTGCGTGTTGGGGTCGAAGAAGCCTTTGGTGTCGTCGCTGGGGTCGGCCAGCACGCGGCTCATCTCCTCGTCGAAGTAGCCGCGCTGGTAGGCCACCTCCACCGGCACGCGGTGGCTGTGCACCGGGTCGATGACGCCGCCCGTGGCGATCTGGGCCTCCAGCAGGCGGATGCCGTGGTCCCTGACGATGAGGTCCTTCTTCATGGCCTGGAAGAGCGAGATCTGCTCCCCAGTGTAGGGGTCCTTGTAGCCGGTGACGGCGCGCTCGGCGGACAGCAGCTGGTGGTGCAGCTCAGGGCCCACAACACCCTCCTTCACAGCCTCGGTGACTGTCAGCCGTCGGTTCCGCACAGGGTCCAGCAGGAAGCCCGAGGCCGCCTGGGCCTCCAGAAGAATGAGAGCGGTGCCCGGGCTCAGCAGCTGCCTCCGCAGGGCCGCATAGACGGTCAGCTTCTCATTGCTGGGCCTCAGCAGCAGCCCAGCAATGCTGCTGTGGCCCTGCAGGTATCGGTGCACATCCTCACGCTGCGCAAGCTCAGCCACCGTGGTGTGGCCCTGAGCCAGCCGCTGTAGCTCCTCTGGGCTCAGGATGCCGGCCTCCTGCAGCCGCTGGGCCGGCACCCTCTGCCGCAGGCCCTCAAAGGTGTGCTCAGGCTCCACTTCCACAGTCGGGCCATCGGGTGCCTCCTGGCCGTTGGGCAAGGCCTTGGTGGCAGCAATCTCCTCCGAGTGTGCTAGCGCTGCCCGATGCTCCTCCTCCAAGCGCTGCAGTCGTTCCCGCAGCCTCTGGTTCTCCTCCGCCAGCAGCTTCTCCTGCTTCTGCCGCTGCTCCTCCAGGTGCTGCAGCTCCTCCTGCTTGCGACGCACACCCTCTTCTGCCTCACGCTGCCGACGCCGGGCCTCCTCCATGCTGGCCACCAGCTGCTGCTTCTCCTGCTCCATCTGCTGCTGCTGTCGCTGCTGCTCCTCCCGGAGCTGCTGAGCCTTGGCCACCTCACCCTGGAAAAGCTGCTCCAGCTTAGCCTTCTCCTGCTCAATGAAGCGCTCCCGCTGCAGCAGGCTGTCTTTCTCAGACAGGAAGCTCTGCTGCAAGGCCTGCGTCTCCTGCAGCATCTGTTCTTGTTGCGCTGTCTGCATCTGTGAGAGGTAGAGTAGGGAGGCAGCAGTCAGGGGTGACGGGGCCCGGGAGCACCCTCTATCCCCCGAAGGACACACCCCACCCGCCACCTGCCCGCCGTGGAGGGAGGGCGGTACCTCCTCAGACTTGAGCTGCAGTAACTTGGCCTCCTGCTTCAGTTTCTCCTTCTCACGCTCCAGCTCAGCGATGGCCTCCCGCAGGCGATCAGCATCACGGTCACTCTGCTGTCGCTGGATCTCGAGTGTCTGTACCAGCGTCACCTTCTCCTGTGTGGCGAGCTCGGTGAGGTGCAGCTTCTCACCAATCTCCTCAGCCTGCTTCCGAAAGCGCTGGGCATCCTCCTCGGCACGGGCCTGGGCCCGGCTCATCTCGGCCACACGCAGCTTCAGGCGCTCAGCCTCCGCACTCATCTCCAGCTGCCGCTGGCGCTCTGCCTCCAGCGTCCGCTGGAAACCCTGTGTCTCCTGTGCCAGCTGCTGTGCCATCTGCTCCTTGTCCTCCTGCAGCCGTCGGGCCTGCTCCTGAGCGAGCTCCTTTTGTTGCTGCAGCAGCTCGGCCTCGGCCTTGAGCCGTGTGGCCTCCTGCACAGCCTGCATCTTCTCCTTGAGCATCTTCTCTGCCAGGGCCCGCTGCTGCGCCAAGTCCTCTTCCGCCAGCTGCCGCAGGCGTGCCGCCTCCTGAGCCGCCACACTCAGCCGCGCAGCCTCTTCCGCCACCTGCTTCATCTTCTCAGCCTCCTCCTCCAGGAAGCGCTGTGTGTTGTCCTTGTCACGCAGGATGAGTGCGCGGTTCTCGGCCTCGATCCGTGCCTTGAGCTTCCCTAGCTCTTCCATCTGCACGCGCACAGAGAAGAGCTCCTCCTCCACCTGGCTACGCTGGCGGGCTGCCTCTGTCACCTCCGCCTTCAGCCGCTGCAGCTCCTCATCCAGGATGCTCTTCTGATGGTCGGTCTCCTCTAGCTGTAGCCGCAGGGTCGTCAGCTCCTGCTCCACCTGGGCCTTCTGCCTCAGCGTCTGCTCTGCAAACTTCTTGTGTTTCTCCATCTCTGCGTCAGCTGCCTGCTTCTGCCGCAAGGCTGCCTGTTCCGCCTGCGCCCGCCGTGCCGCCTCCTGCTCGGCTTCCTTGCGCAGCTTCTCTGCAGCAGCCTGCGCCTCAGCCCGGACCTGCGCCTGTTCCTCCGCAGACTGCTTGAGCCGCTCAGCCTCTTCTACCTGTCGCCGGGACTGTGCGGCCTCCCGCTCAGCCTGCTCCCGGGCCTCCTCTGCCTCCTCTGCGGCTCGCCGTGCAGCCTCTGCCTCACCACGCAGCCGCTCCAGCACACTCTGTTCCTGCTGCAGCGTCTGCTGCAGCTCCTGCTCGCGCTGCTGCACCACAAAGGCATGGGCCTTCTCCTCTGCCTGCAGTCGCTTCTGGGCAGCCTCTTGGGCCAGCTGCAGTTGACGTGCCGACTCCTGCTCTGCTCGTTCCCTCAGGCGCCGGGCCTCTTCCACCTTGGCCTTGAGTCGCTCTACTTCCTCCAGCGCAGCTTTGCGCTGCCTTGTGGCCTCTTCCTCAGCTGCCAGGCTTTTCTGTACACGCTCCTCAGCCTCACGCCGCCGCTGCTCCTCCTCAGCTGCCAACTGTCGCTGCCGAGCAGCCTCCAGCTCTGCCTGCTCCTTGCTGCGCAGCGTGTCCTCGGCATTGCTGCGGATCCGCCCGAGCTCCAGCTCCAGCTCCGCCTTGCCGGCAGCTGCTTTCTCAAAGCTCGCTTTCAGCGCCAGGATCTCCTCTTCTACCTGCCGCCTCTGGCGCAGGGTGTCCTCCACCAGCCCCTTGTGCCTCTCCCGTTCGCTCTCCGATGCCCTGCGCAGCTGGGCCAGGCGCTCCTCGATGTCAGCCTTGTGCTGCGCGGCCTGCTCCTCCAGCCGCCGCCGCTGGAAGGCCTCGTCCTCGGCCAGCCTCCGGAGGCGCTCGTTCTCTGCTTCCTTCTCCTTGAGTGCCATCTCCGCCTCTGTCTTGAGCCGCGTGGCCTCACTGATGGCGGCCAGCTTCTCAGCAAGCACCCGCTCCGCCTCGGCCCGCTGGCGTGCCGCATCCTCCTCGGCCAGCTGCCGCTGCCGTTTAGCCTCCTCCGCCAGGGCCCGCAGGCGAGCAGCCTCCTCGGCCAGCTCACGGAACCGGCCAGCCTCTGCCTCCAGCCTCTGCTTGGACTTCTCACTGGTGTTACGAGATTCCTCCTCAGCTCGCGCCTTGCTGGCTAGTAACACCTCCATCTCTGCCCGCACCTTGGCCAGCTCAGCCTCCAGCTCCTGGCGCTTCTGGGTGGCCTCAGCTGCTTCCCGCTGCAGCCGGGCCAGCTCCTCCTCCAGCAGCTGTCGCTGCTGCTCGCCCTGCTCTGTCTCAGCCCGCAAGCGGATCAGCTCCTGCTCTGCGGCCAGGCGCTGCTGTGCGGTCCCTTCAGCCAGCTGTCGCTGCTTCTCCAGCTCCTGTTCAGCCAGCTCCCGCTGCCGCACGGCCTGCTCCTCCGCCTTGCCCCGTCGGCGGGCCTCGCGCTCTGCCTCCTCCTTCTGCTTCTCCGCTTCGGCCTGTGCCAGGCTCTTCTGCTGCGCCACCTCCTCTGCCTGCAGCCGCAGCCGCAGCGCCTCATTGGCCTTCAGCTGCCAGCGCTCCAGCTCCCGCTCAGCCTCCTCCCGAGCACGCTCAGCTTCAGCCTGCTGCTGTGCCCGCCGCTCGGCCTCTTCCCGCAGCTGTGCTACCGCCACGTGCTCCTCCTGCAGGGTGCGTTCCAACTGCGCGGTCTTCTCCGCGAAGGAAGCCCGCTTGCTCTGCAGCTCCACCTCTGCGCTGCGCTGCGCTGTCTCCAGAGCTACCTGCACCTGGCGCGCCCGCTCCGCCTCCGCCTGCCGCAGCTGCCGCTCTGCCTCCTCCGCCTGCAGTCGCAGCTCCTCCAGAGCCTGCATGGCCCGCTGCTTCTCGCGAGCAGCCTCAGCCTCGGCCTTCACACGCAGGGCAAGTTCTGCCTCTGCTTGCCGCTTACGCTGGCTCTCATCCTGCACCTGCCTCCGCAAGCGCTCAGCCTCCTCCTGTGCCTGCCGCTTCTGTGCTTCCGCTTCCTCCGCCCGTGCGCGCAGAGCCTGCAGCTCATCCTCAGCCCCACTGCGCTGGCGCTCGGTCGTCTCCAGCTGTAGGCGCACCACGCGGATCTCCTCCTCGATGCGCAGGCGGCTGCGTTCGGCTGCTTCCACCTGGCGGGCCTTGGCCTGGAGCTCCGCCTCTGAGCTCTGCCGCAGGTGCTGCAGCTCCTCCTGGACACTGCGCTTCTGCTGCTGCGCGTCCACCGCCGCCTCCGCCCGCCGCGCCACCTCCTCCTGCATGCGCCGCTGTAGTTCCTGTGCCTCCAGCTCTGCCTGCGCCTTGGCCTGGGCATGCGCCTCAGCCAGCTGCCGCTGCTTCTCCAGTGCAGCCTCCACCTCGGCCAGTCGCTCCCGCTCCTCTGCCCGCTGTTGCTCGGCCAGCCTCTGTGGCCACGGCAGAGAGAGGAAGAGAACCAGAGACAGCGTGAGCGTGGGTGGGTGCAGGCACGCACGTGACACGATACCACCACAGTTCACTTGGACAGCGCGGTGCGGGGGAATCAGGGAGGACAGAGGTCCCAGCCCAGCCGAGGAGATAGCGTGCACCCGCCCAGGGCGCTCGGGCAGCGAGCGCAGCCAGCCCCACCGTGCTCACCAGCCTGGGGAAGGAGGCCCAGGCGTCCTCCCCTCTTCCCGCAGGTAGGCGACGGAGACAGACAAACAGGGAGAGAGAGAAAGAGCAAAGCGGAGGCTCGCAGGACCTGCAAGCCACACCCACCACACAATCCTGCCTGAGCTCTGCCTGACGTCCGCAGGGCCTGGCTGCCACCATGGGGTCCCTCTCCCCAACAAGAGGCCATTCCCAAAGCCCAGTGGGGTGGGTCGGGGCGAGGCAGCCAGAGTGAGCACAGCAGTACAGACTGAGCCAGTTAAAAAGAGGGATTCTCAAGCCGGCAGACCCGAGCCAAGAGGAGGCAGGGCCATAGGTGGGCCCAACAATTGGGTCACCTGGGAGGTGGGGAGGAACTGGACAGGTTCCTGCTCAGACAAGGCACCTTGAGAGACACCTCCCAAGCCCCCGTGACTTAATACCCGCAACTCTTCCCCCAGCAAAGGGCCACAGGGAGCCAATGCAGAGCCCCAGGGAGAATGCACAGGAGAGCCAGTGGATGCAGGTAGGGACACTTGCCAGTGAAGGAGAAAGGAGGCGCCAGCCACCGTGGAAGAGCAGCACAGTGCCAGGCCAAGGTAACACCACAGGTGAGGGCAGCCGTGCTAGGGGAGGGGCCCTGGGTGGCACCAGGCAGGAGGGGAGTGAGGACAGCTGCCCTAAGTGGTCTCAGACAGTTCCTGGGGGCTGTATAGGGGCAGGATGAGAGCAGGAGGGCCTCTCCCCACCAGCCCACATAGCCCCAGCCATACCTCCTCCTCCTCCATGCGTCGCAGTGTCTCACTGACGAATTTGATGTACTGACTGGTGAGCGTGGTCAGCTCACTGTAGCGTGTCCGCAGGTCCACATACTGAGGAGGAAGGGGGACAGCCGGTCAGCCCTCCCAACCCCAAGGCCCACCCAGTTCCTCATCCAGGTTGGGCTTGGCCTGCCCCCGTCCTACCTCCTGGATAACACTCTCTGATCCAGACTGGACCTTGGGCTTCTTGGCTGGGGAGGCCACTGGCTCAAGCTGTGCCTTGTATGTGACCAGCTGGAGCTCATAGTCCTGTTGCGGGGCACACTGTGGTTGGCCATCTGCTCTGCCCTCATGGCCTGTGCCTGCCCCCACACCAACCTATAGGTTTTCCCAGCATGGCCCAGGCTCCGGTCCATAGGCCCGGACCTACCAGCCTGGCAGGTATGCCCTGGACGTGGGTCTTGGTGCAGATGGCTGGAGACCTCACCTTAATGGCATTGATGTACTGCTTGGCGAACCTCTGGCATTCCTCAACCTTCTCTGCATGGCGCTCAATCTCCTCCAGCAGGGCCTAAGGGGGAGAGTGGTCAGCACAGCGACAGGCCACACACTACTGCCTGCCTCTCCCAGACCCTGGCCTACCTTCTCCTGACGCAGCTGCTCCCGCACAGCCTGGCTGTTCGCCAGCGGCACAGCTTGGATCTGCTCCTGCCTCCGCTTAGCATCCTGCAGCCAGGCACTCAGCGGGTCTGCACTCTCACGATAGTAGCGTAGCTGGCGGCCCAGCTGCTCGAGCTCGCGCTGCCGCACATCAGTCTGGGCCAGCACTGCCTGCCAGCGCTCCAGCAGCTGGGTGACCCGCTCTCGCCAGCGCTCCACCTCCACATCCCGTTCACCATGCCGCTGCTGCAGCCGCTCCCCCACTTCCTGTGCCCCCCGCAGCTCATCCCTCAGGGCATCAAACACAGGCTGCTGAGCCTCCGCCTGGGCCCGTAGCTTCTGTTGAGCACAACAGGAGTGGGTGATGCTTCAGTTGGGGCCCCTGTCTCCCTGCCCTCAATAAGGCACAAACCCTGGCACAGTACCTTTAGTGCAGTCTTGGTGGCCTCGAGCTCTGGGAGGGTGGCAGGCACAGCCTGGGCCTCCTTGAGCTGCTCCTCGTGGTTCTTGAGCACCTCCTCAGCCCCCTGAGTGCTGCGGATCACTAGGCTGATGGTCTTGAGCCTGGCGGGAAGAGTGGAGATCAGAGCCAGAGCACAGGTGGGCTCCAGCAGCAAGTCCTAGGTAGAGAAACTAGAGCCCCAGGGAGCCACTGGGTGGCTCTGCTAAGCCCAGACCCGACCTGAGCAGAACCCTAGTGGTCAGCTAATCCCTATGGTCACAGATTTCAGGGAGAACAAGAAACTTGAAGGGAAGTCTTGGCACAGGGATACTTAAGCTCCAGCCTGAAGACCTGCAGAGCGGATGCTCCAGCCAGGAGGAGCAGATATCAAGAGCCTGGGGCAACCAGCAACATCCGAGAGTGTAGTTCTCAGCATTCCAGCTCAAGACTGGCTGAGGGAGACCTGGGTAATGGCGTCACATACCCAACAGTGATATTTCTCTCAAACAGTGTGTTGGTATTTGTGACTAAAGGGAAGACAAAGGACAGAAGCATTATTTGTAATACAGCAAGCAATAAATGCTAAGGGCCCTGGAGTCAGGATGGGCAGACAGAGACAGAGGGAGGTTTCTTATCACACTTGTGAAAATTAACTCATGTGAACGTGTGACCTTTTATGCATCTGCATTAAAGTATGCAGAGGTAAGCAGCAAAGGAAGAACAGAGGCCAGTGGCTAGGATGAGGCAAGGCGGGAGGGCACACAGAGGAGGCACAGCACCAGGGCCTGGGGTGTGGCTCAGTGGGTAGAGCGCTTGCCTAGCATGCATAAGGCCCTGGGTTCAGTCCTCAGCACCACCAAAAAAAAAAAGAAAAGAAGAGGCAGAGCACCAGGATGGGTCCTACCAATCACCAAGAGCTGAGCGGAGGGGAAGAGCCTTACCGCCCCGGTCCCTCTACTCTCTTACCCACTGTTTCCACCCCAGAGCTCCTCCCAAGTCTTCATCCCCAGCCTCCACCAAGAAATCCTTCCCTTAAGGTCACAGAGGCACTCCATATGGCAGACCTTCCCTCCTCTGAACCCACTAGCCTGGGCCACCCCCTGGTATTCCTCCTCCTCCAGATTTGGGCAACTTTGGCAGCCAAGGCTCCTCCTCAGCCCTGCCCTCTGTCTGTACTCCCTTCCGTCCACGACTTGGATCCCTCTCTGCTCTAACCCCATCTCTCTCACTCCTCACTGAGCTGCCTGCTGACACCCCAAGTCTCCCCAGTTCAGTGAGCAGCACCCATCCCACTCCACTCTTCTCTCCCCCTCACATCCCACAAACCATCGTCAGGATGCCCTGTGGGAGCCATCTTCAAACACATCACACTTGGACTCCTTGCCACCCTACAGCTGCCATGCCAGTCCAAGACCACCATCTCCCAGTCCATCATTCAGCGCCCCCGGCTCATCCAACCACTCTGTCCTTCCTCTGCTCAGGATATTCCTGATGTCACAGCCCTCAGCAGAGCCTGAGCCAACCCAGCCCCCAACCTGCAGTCACTCACTTCTCCAGGTAGATGGCAGACAAGCTGCGGACCTGCTCCAGCTTGCCAAGGGTCAGCTCCAGCTCTGAGCGCAGAGTAGGGGCAGCAGGTGACGGTTCAGGCAGGGCCAGGACCTTCTCGGCCTCGGCTGAGAGTCGGGCAACTCCCTTGCCCAGCCCTTCCACTTCAGCCTGCGCTTTCTGAGGATAGATTGGGTGGGGGCACACTGATGACCAGAGCCCAGCATAAAACACCCCTTGAAGTGTGAGGGAGGGGTGAAATGGGGTTGAGAGAGAGAGAGATGGGAAAGGGGACGGCGCCTGCCTGCTGCTCTGCAATGCGCTGGGCACACTCCCGCGCAGGCTCTTTGTCCAGTGGCAGCCGAAGACGGTGTACAGTGCGAGTCTCGCAGGCCTCCAGCTGCAGCCGGATGTCCTTGAGCTCGGAGATGCAGCGCTGACAGCGAGACTCTTCCTGCTCACCTGAGGGCACATTCTGGTCAGTTGGTTGCTGGGCCCATGCCTGCCTGCCCTGCCCATGCCCTAGCCATGTCTGTCCCTACCCTGCTCCAAGGTCTGTAGCAGCTGTTGGTAGTGGCGGCTACAGGAGCTGTACTCGCGTTCTGCCACCAGTCGGTCCTCTGGTCCAAAGCCACCAGCATCCTGGCTGTCCCGCAGGAAGGCCTGGTAGTGCAACTCCAGGCTGCGCAGGGCTTGGCGCTGTTCCTCTGGCTTCAGTGTGCGGAACTGGGGGAAGACAAGGGGATGAGCATGGGATAAGCCTCGCTGGCTCCTCACAGGACGTCACCTCCCCTTCTCCCCCAGAGTGTCCGCGGACAGTGGGCAGTCCTACCGTGACCAGGGACCAGGAGCGGATGAGCTGCACATCGCGGCTGAGGCTCTGCCACGCCAGAAGGCTCTTCATGTCCACATGCAGCTGGTGCCACAGTGCCACGAGGGCCTGGTGCTGGGCCTCCAGCCTGCAGGTCAAGGTCACGTTCAAGGGTGTTTGAGGCCCTGCCCACTATCCACCCCTTCCAGTCAAGGACCCCACAGGCCACCCACCTGGTAATGGCCTCCTGAGCCTCCTGGTTGGGTGGTGGCACAAGGAAGCACACAGAGGGCACAGCAGCCTCACTGCCAGAGCTGCTAAGCACCTTCCAGTGGGATGGCTGAGCAGGGCCCATCAGTTGGCACTGGTCGCCCTTGTGCACAGTCACCTGGGACAGCCAGAGGTGACGACAATGTGGTCATGCTCATGCCCCTACTCCGCCCCCTCCCGCTGCAGCCCCACCTGGCTCAGCCTCACCTCCACCTGCTTGTAATCACACACAGCCAGCAGGGGCACCTGGCCTCGGACAGGGTAAGCCGGGCTGCGGGGCTTCAGCTGCACAATGGCCTTGGCCCGCTTGGCCAGGCCAGAGAGGTGCCCCTTGTACTCATTCAGCTGCTCCTTCTCATCCTGTGGGGAGGGCAGAGCTCGGGGTCGACACACGCACACCTACCTCCAGCAAGGATCAGGGGACTGTCAGGACTGTGGGGCCTTCCTTCTGCTGGGGACAGGGACACTTGGAGGCAGGAGGTATGGCTGGGACAGGCCCCAGGGTGGGGGTCCAAGCAGATCTTACTACTTGGACCTGGACTGGGTGTCCTGCCCTTACCCCAGCTCACCCACTATACCCTTCAGGGATAGGGGTCCAGCCTAGCTACACCAGCCCCTGCCATGTCTCTCCTCTCCTCCCTCCCTTTTTAGCAGCAGTTCACCTGCTTCCTCCTGTCCAGCCAAACCTCACCAAGGGACTGTCCAAGGCTGTGGGTCGGAGTCCACCTGCTGCTGTACTACACTCTCTCAGGTAGACAATGAGGCTGAAGTCCCAGCCTTTACAGACCCAGCTTCCTCCCCCCTTCCCTGCATTACTGCCCACCCAGAGTACCGCAGCCCCCAAGTACGCCTCAGCCCTGCTCGCAGGCACCATGCTCAGCGGCTGCTCAGCCCTCCACGATCCTGTAGACTTGCCTACTCCAGGAATGGGGGCCAGAAAACCAGCACTCATTCACAATCACAGGGCTGGCGATACCTACTGACTTGGACCTCCATCTGTGTAGGCTCCAAGGGGGGTTCACAACAGCTCCAGCCAGTAACCTGCCACCGGTCTCTCAGCTCATCACATACCCACCATGTCAGACCTCCCCAGCCCCTGCTGGTCGTCCATCCCCAACTTCCTGGGCACCAAAGTAGCCCACACTCCAGGCCAGCCTGTCCCTGTGCTCCTGCCTGCCTCTGCCTCACCTGGGAATCCTGCAGCAGGTCCTCAAGCCGGGTGACAGTGATGGAGCGGTCACAACTGTACTTCCTGCGCAATGTCTCCTGCAGCTTTTGCAGCTGCTCCTCAGCCTCTCGCACATCTGAGAAGAACTGGGCAGGGCAGTGGAAGATCATGCAGGGCTGACCAGGTCCAGAACTCCAGGCAAGCTGCCCCAGGCCCCATAAGTGGGGAGCAGACTGAAGGGCCGAGGCTTAAGACAAGGAGTGGCAGAGTCCCCAAGAGGACTGGGGAGCAATCAAAGGAGGGCTAGCAGTCAGGGGCCAAACATCTGCCAAGTGTGGTCTGGAGGCACATTCGGGGTGCTGCAGCTGAGCCATGGGGGTGCGGGAGTCTCACCTGGAAGTAGGCAGTGTTCTCTTTCAGGTGAGCCTCAATACAGCAACACAGCTGCAGCATCCAGCTCCACTGGGTCTGCAGGGCTGCTTGGAAAGACTGCAGGACAACAGCCTCCTCAGGCCCCCACACGGGACCTAGGGAGGTCTACAGTGCTCCCTCCTCTCCCCTCCCCACATACCCCATCTGGGACCAAGGATGGTCCCTATCCCCTCCCCACCTGCCTCACTTGGGGCCCAGGATGGCCCGCATAGCTCCATCCCAACCCCACCTGGAGCCCCATCTCCACCTAAGGGTCCACAGTGCTGCCTCACAGCCCCCACATTTGGGTGTCTGTGCTGGTGCCCTACAGCCCACCCCACCTCCACTGTTGGTCGTGCGGGGTGGTCTTCCCGCAGCAGTCGGTCTCCAGTATTCTGAATCTCCTTGATTTTCTTTTCCTTCAGCTCCAGTTCACGCATAAGGGCCTGATGCAAGGGAAGAGGGTCTCGGGAACAGTGTCCGAGGCAGGCTGGGGTCAGTAATCTTCTAGCAAACACAGCCCAAATCTTGTGCCAGCCTTTATGGAGCCTGAGCTGCAACTGACTGGCCACTCAAAGGGCTCCCAACAGTGGGACCAGGTGTGGGCAAATGCAAGAGGGTTCTGGAAGGCCAGGCTGACTCACTGAGTAGCTCTCCTTCTTGGCAGCCATGTTGGCATTACGGTCGCTCCAGTCAAAGCCCACCTCCTCCTCCTCCTTCTCATTCAGCCACATCAGCTCTTTGGTGGCAGCTGCCACAAAGCCATGCAAGCTGTCCAGGGACCGGAGGCGGGCCTTGGAAGAGTTCTGTGGGCAGGCAGGGAGCATGTCAGCAGACTGCTTCCTGCCCACCTCCCCTAGTCCCCGCCTGGTCCCCACTCACCAGCAGCTTGGCATACTGCAGATCTAATCGACCCAGGCAGTCACGGAAGGCACCCCGGGTGGCGGGGGAGAGCTGGCTCTGCAGGTAACAAGGAGGGGTGAGAGCTGTCAGGGCCAGGCCCTTGCCCACCACCTACAGCCCACCTAAGGATGCTACCTACCTCATCATTGCGCGCCCGCTCAATCTTAGCCCGAAACTCCTCAATGGACTGGTGCAGACCTCGGTGGCTGCCCAGCTGTGCCTCCACACTGGGCAAGTCCACACCCCACTCGGCACTGTCCACACGGTGCTGGTTTTCCTCCACCCAGGCCAGCAGGTCCTGCAAGTAGCGTAGGGTGGAATCCTCCAACTCTGGGCGCCTCTGTGTGCTCTGCAGGGTCACCTGAGTCACAGGGGCTGCCACGCCTGCCTTCAGCCGGAGGTTGTACTCAGTGCGGATGGCCACCAGGCGCTCATGCAGGCGGTACACCCTGGGACAGCAGAGGAGTCAAGAGGGTTCAGACAAGCCCCAGGCTCCCAAACCCAGGTTCCCGGGGAAGGGCACAAGCGGGACCCACCTGCGGTACATCTGCTCGCCCTGTGGGTGCCGCCCATCCTTAAGGGTCTGCACGTCATTGAACAGCAGCCGGATCATGCCATCGGCCTTGTCCAGGTCCCGTTCCACCTCCCCTGCCCGCTGGGGACCTTTGCCTGAGGCCAGGAGCCGGATATCCTGCAAGGTGGTCATCTGTGACTCCGGGTCTGGTTAGCCCTCCTTCTGGCCACAAAGGGCCATCAGCCAAGGCAGCCTTCCATGCCCACTTCTCCAGCCTACGACCCGAGCCTCAGTTTACCCACTGACCTGGGATCCTTATCCTTTTCCTTCCCTCCCTGTCAACCCCACCTATCTTTCTGACAAACTTCTAGACATATCTGTACAGGCTAGCTCTCTAAGGGATCAGGATCCTGTCCAAAGGAATTCGCTAGATCTACAGACCGAGGCCTGTACAGCCTTGTTCATGGGAAGGGGCCTCATCTGCCATCAGCCCCGTCACTTCTCTGAACAGGATCCTGCCCAGACTCACACAGCCCTGCACCTTCTGAGTCCACGTTCAGCCAGCAATAGGCTGGGCACCTCCCCACCACCCCTCCCCCAGCACTGAGCTGCTGTTAGGAAGGGGTGAGCCTGCAAGAGGGCAGGGTGCCCTCTTTGGTGTCCTGCCTGGTACAAAGAGGCCAGCTCTGCCCACACAGGAGATCACAGTTGTCCCCAGTGTGATGGAAAGGAGGAGCTAGGCCTGGTTTCTCCATCTCAGCGCCCCACCCTGCCCACTGAGCCTAGTCAGCCACAGCCCTGGCTGCAGGGCAGGGCTGGCTTGGGGCTCCTCCCCCTCCCAAGGCTCCCTCACCCCCCTCACCGACTGCAGCAGGGCGTCGGCCTGGTTCAGCTGCTCCTCGCACAGCCCAGCCTCCATCTGTAACTTGCTCACAATGCGCTGAAGGCGCTCCAGCCTGAGGTCCAGAGCACAAGACCCAACGGTGAGCTGGTGGGCCCACCACACCCACTGGCCAGAGGGCAGCTCCCTCTGCTCTGGCTTCCCTGCCTGCCTGGGGCCCACTGTCCTGCTGGCCAGGAACTCTGGAGCTCGGGTTCCCCAGCCTGGGGGGTGGTTTCCTCCCCATGCAGTGACTCACCCTCGGGTGGCTTCCCCGCCACCACAGGGCCCCACCTACCCCACCCACCCACGGCCTCCCCACACCTACCTCTCAAACTCGCTCCGGAGCTGCTTCTCCCGCTCCAGAATGGCCACGTGTAGCTTGCCCCACTCCTTCTCCACATCCAGCGGGTGGTAGCCAGGGGGCACTTGGAGTTGGCCTGCTTGAACCGCCCCCTAAGATCAGGGACATAACTAAGGCCCAAGCTACAAATGGTGGGAGTGTTGGGCCCAGAGGCCCCTAGCCCAAAAAACTTGAAACAGCCCTGGTTCCAAGTTCAAGCCATACTCTGGAGGGGAGCCCAGGCCCTGGGGCTCCAGGAAGTGTACTCACCTCCCCAGCGGACCCCCACCCACCACCCTCAGGGCGGCCCAGTTACTTCCCTAGAGCTCAATCCACGCACCACCCTGGGCACACCCGCTTACGTCCAGGGACTGGTAGATGCCCTTGGATCTGTTCTTGTCCGCCTCCTTGGCTGGAAGCTCTGTCTCTTTAAACTTCAAGAACTGGCACCAAAGGATCTGTGGGGACAAGGGGTGTCAGCAGTCCTGCCAAGGTAGGCACAGGACCCTGGCCCAAGTGGGCAGGCCCACCTCGATCTCTTCAAAGCTGGTGGGGAACTTGCGCTCCTCGAAGGCAGCAGTGTGGTGGCGTATCCACTGCAGCAGCAGCAGCACCAGCTCCCGGTACTCCTGCCATCGAAGCTGCAGCTCCTACGAGCACATGAGTGAGCACCTATTGCAGAGCAATGCGGCCCAAGACCCACTCCCCACCCTCCCTGGGGCACCACTCACATTAGCCCTCACCCCATCCTGCGCGCCAGGCACACGGGGCATGGCATCATACAAGGACGAGACATAAGTGATGATGGACTTCTCATCAGGCTGAGGGACATCCACATCTGCAGGGGAGGGCAGGGTCAAAGGGCCTGTGTGGACATGGGGAAGGGAAAGAGGAAGGGAGGAGGGGCCGGCAGCTCCTACCCTCGGGGTCCAGGAGCCGAGTCACTCCTAGGTCCCGCTCTGCTACAGAGAAGGCCTGGTCCAGGTTCTCCAGGTTAGTCTGATGATACACCTTATTCATGTCTATGAGCATGGGCCTGCAGGAGAATGGTGAGGCAGACTGGGCCAGGGGCAGCCAGGCTCCCAGCGTCGGCACACAGGCTGACCCCTCCACACATGCTGGCAGAGTCCCAACCTCATACTCACCCTGAAAAATACGACACACTAACACCCAACCTGGCCCACACAGGCAGACCTGAAAGAACCCCACTGCCCCACCCTCCAGGAGTCCCACAGACCTAGAGTGGGGATAGCACTGAGTAGGGGTACAGTCAACCCAGGCTCCCTAAAGCCTCCTTGCCTGTCAGGCCCCTTCTGAGGTGTCCACATGAGCAGGACCAGCAGCCCACTATCCTACAGGCTTCAAGGAACTGTGGCCCAGGAGGAGTGGGGCTGGCCCTGCTCACTGGCACCTCCCAGAGGTGGCTGGCTGGCTGGCATTCATACCTGCAGGCACCAAGTTCCCATCAGTGGCAGATACCCCCCCTGCCACCCTCCTTGCCCTGACTTGTCTGACATGGCCCAGCTGAGGTGCCCCAGACCCACAGCCCTCCTTCCCTGCCAGGGCCACATACTTGTGCCGGTGGATAATGGCATTGAAGAGGCGGCCGTCACGCCAGCTGGAGGTGAAATTGTCACAGCGCAGGCCCTGATAGCCCTCCACCATGCGCTGCGACCACAGCAGCAGCTTTTCCTTGGCTGTCATATCCTCCGACTGCCCGCTCACCTGGATGTCTGAGATCTGCCCCACACAGTGAACACAAGGTAGAAGTTCGGCTCTGGACACCCAGGCTGACCAGCTGGCCACCCCACGTGATACCCGTGACCATTTGCATGGAGGCAGGGGTGGCTCAGCACCCAGCTGGGGCATATAGGGGTCACCAGGCCCCAGATGAGGTATAGTGGGGGCCCCAGGGTTCCTTCCCATTGGGATGTACCACATCGAACACCAAAAGCCTGGGCCACTCCAGCCAGCGACTGCCACAGAACAAGTCAGAGCCCCAGCCCCACTATCACCATGTGGTGGATACTCTGGATTCCCCTTAGCTAGGGAAGCCTGGGTTACACCCTCCACATCCAGAGGCTAGCACAGAGTACAGTTGGTAGGCAGCGGGCACAAGAAGGGTAGTGCAGACTCCCAGAGCTTGCCCAGAACCCTCAAACCCAGAAAAGGCTGTTGGGGTGGGAGGTGGGAACAGGTCAAGGCCTCCTCCCTGGTTGCAGGCCAGGGTGGGGAATCTCCGGGGACTAGGCAGGGTATATGCCTGGCATTCTGTCCAATCCCAGGCCTGGGTCTGCTGTCAGTACATCTGCCAACCTATCCCTAACTGTCTGCTGGCCTGCCAGCCTGTGTGACTCAGCTGCCATGCCAGCCTAGCTCTTCTGCCCAGATCTTAGATTTGTGGCTTCCTGTGCGGCCTGCACAGGCAATGGGTGAGTCAGCCAGGGCAGCCCCTGCAGCTCCAGAAACTTCCCCAGGGCAGCCAGCAGAGAATACATTCTTCTCCAAGGAGGTTGGGCTAGCCCTGCCTAGCTGAGGCCAGAGGGCACAGGATAGGCAGGTCTTAGAGAGAAGCTTGAGCCCTCGGGCCACAGAGCCAGCACAGGGCCGGGCTGGTAGGAAGACACACCCCAGGCAGAAACAGGGCCGGCTAACCAGTCAAGGAGCCCACGGCAACCCCAGAGACACCCAGGGGCAGCCACTCCACCTGGAAGTGTAGGATGATTGTCCAAATCAGGCCTAGGGTCAGCTTAGGGTTGCCATCAGCGATGTCATCGTTCCTGATGTTCACCAGCTTCACCTGTGAGCAAGCAGCTCTCGGTCACAGCTCCCAGGGCAGCAGCTCAGGAGGGCGCCTGGGGCTGGCAGCCTTACCTGGCGGTGGCGGAGGTAGTCCAGGGCCATCTGGACATTCTGCAGCTTGTGGAAGCGCATCCTCCCCTTCTCCCGGGGCTGAGAGGAGGCATGGCAGTCAGCATGCACGCAGCAGTTCCAGCCCCAGCACCCTCAAACCCCCAAAGCAGCTGCAACAACTAAACCAAGGTCCTCCCCAATGGGTCAGCAGCCCCTCCCACATCCCAGGTCCCCTCCCCACCCCCAGTTGTAAAAAGGAGGCCATCAGCGCAGGGGCCAGGAAGGGCCCGGGCCCAGGTCCAGCAGGGGCTTGGGAAACCAACCCAGGCTGTGGGAAGGAAGGAAGGGGGTGGGGAGGAGACAATAGCCAGGAAGCTGTGGGTGGAGGGCAGTGGCACTGGAGGGGGGTCCTCCTGCCCAGTGATGGCCGCCACTTCTCCTCATGGGTCCCAGTCCCAGTCCCAGCAGAGCAGTAGGCAGGACAGCAGGCAGCTTGCAGCACAGCCATCTACCCGCCCAAAAGCCAGTGTGGGTCGGGCTGGACTAGCTGCCAGTCCCAGGTGAGCTGGGCTCCACAGTCTCAGGGAGCCCATGTGCCGCTGTGGCCAATAGGCACAACCACTCACCAGGCGCAAGCTCCTGATTACGTCCCGCTCCCTCGGCTGCCCAGCCAGAGCAGGGCAAAGGGTAAAGGGCAGAGATCAAGATTCAGAGTCCAAGCAGCAGAGAAACCAAAGCAGAGCAGAGCATGAGGTTACTGTGTGAGGACTCCAATGAGAGGACAGCAGCCCATAGCACAGGGGTCGTGGCTACTCCCAAGCCAGGCTGCCAGCTGTGATGCCAACACCCTGGACCTGGAGGCGCAGTGGGGGGACTGCTTCCAGGGAGAAGGTAGGAGGGGGCTGAGCGAGACACAGTTTGGGCAGTCAGGAAAGACCTCGGGTAGGTAAGGCAGGCAGGGGCATTGAGGGTGATGCTGGCAGGACCACAGAAAAGGGCAGGGGCACATACCAAGCTGTCCCCAGAGAGGACCTCCAGTAGAGAGATGAGGTTGTGGCCATCACGGAGGTCTTCATACAGGTCACTGATGTGCCTTTGGGCCTGTGGGGACAGCAGGGCTGGAGTGGCTACAGATTCCCCCAGAGCCACCAACAGCCTGGGGGCAGGGGTATAGAAAAGTACTGGGCACTGGCACCAGGGGGAAAGAGGCAGGGGCAGGAAGCATGCTCCATGCCTCTGCATATAGGCACCTACCTCTGCCCTCCAGTGCTACAGCAGAGACCAGGAGAGACCGAAAGGAAGAGGAGGAAAGAGACAGGAGTGGAGCGTGGGAGGAGAGGACAGAAAATAACAGGTTTCAGAGATGAAAGGGGAATGCAGCAGTGTGAGGACACGCTGGGGCAGGGGCCATCGGGGGCACCCTCCCCTCCCCCACTCACAAGCAGGTGCCACCAACCTTGATGAGGTGCTTGTTGACCCACTTGGTGAAGGTTTTCTTCTGCACACGGTCCCGCTCATCTGGGGGAGACAAGGCCAATCAACCTAGGGCCTGGGAAAAGCCCAGGGAGGCTCTAAGAGGTGACCATGGTGCAGACATGAAAGCCTGGCTGGCCAAGTCCTGCCTGAGGAAGGCCCTACAATAGCCCCAGTGTGGTGCCCACCTCAGGCCTCTCCCAGATCACATGAACCCAGTCCCCTGCCAGCCCTGCCACATAGCCAGCCCTGGTCCAGGCAGGGGACGAGGCCCACCAAAGTGTCTCTGCTCAATCCTTCTATTGTCTCCCAGGAAGATGGGAGGGTCCAGAGCTGCTGCGCCCAGGGTGCACAAGTCGAAGCCTGCCCCACCCCACACACTGCCTCTACCTGAAACTAAGCAGGGAGGCGGCAGAGCCAGGGCTAGGCCCTGCTGAGGTACCGGAGGAGAAGCTGTGTCCCCCTGACAGGGCAATGGGCCTCCCCAGGGCAAAGAGAGCCCCTGCCACCGTGGCCCCACACTAAAGTCTCAGAGACCAATGTGTGCCAGGCATAGGCAGGTGGCCCCCCATCTGAGTCTGGCCCCAAACACAGACCCTCAGTCTATGCCCACACCCTCCCACTTAGGGCAGGGCTTCCTGCCACAGAAAACAGTCTTTCCTGCAGCAGAGGCCTACCCTGCCCAGGGTACCCACTACCTTTCTTGCCCTCAGAGGCCCTGAGCACAGCCAGGTAGAGGTTGTCCTCAGAGCTGGTTCTCTTGCCACCCAGGCCCTCAGGCTCGGGCACCCGGAGCCGATGCTGAGACATGGTGCTGCCCACCGGCCCCGGCTCAGCCCTCGGGTGCTGTTGCTCTGGACAGCCCCGCGGAACACGCTGCTGAAGGCTGGCGGGTGCACTGGATGCAGACTCCGCACAGGCTCCACTCAGAGCCCCAGTCTCCGCGGCTGCCACTCCCTACAGGCTGTACTCCCCAGCAAGGCTGCCCCGCCCCTAGAGCCCCACCTCACCCAGTCCCCCCTAGAGGGGAGTGTCCCAGCGGGAAGGAGGAAGGCAGCCCCTCCCCCACAGCCACACCCTCAGTAGCCAGAAACAGGAAACTGGGGTTTCCTTACCCACCCTGCCACAGCAGCAGGACCTGGGGGTGCGGGAGCGGGGGAGGGGGGGAGGACTAGTGCCAGGACCCCAAAGGAACACGCACCATCCCCACAGCCACCCAGAATGACACTTCATCATGCAGGGAGGGGAGAAGGGTCCCCAGAGAGCTGTGGGGAGAGCTGAGGCCACACTCACCCTCAGAGAACGCTACAGTCACCCCCTGCTGGCCCACCTCCTCACTGGGTCTGGCTCTAAAAGGAACCCCCAACCTGTGTGACTGCCTGGGAGTAGGGAGCCACTGCCCAGCTGTTTCCTACAACTCTCCACTCACACCTTCTCAGACCTACAAGAAGAAGGGACCATGCCCTATCCCACAGCCCCCACCTCAGCTAGGCTGCTCTAGCCAGGCTCAAGGGCCTGCCTATCTCCTGCAAGATCCCTCAGGGACCCACAGAGCCCAGTCCAGGCAAGTCAGGCGGAGCACACCTCAGGCTCTCAGAGAGAGCAAAGCATAGCTGAGCTCTGACTCATCCAAGCAGGCCCATCCAGCCAGCTGCAAGGACACCTCCTCTGGGGGGAGATGCAGGAACAGAGGGGTGCACCCTAAGGGGCATAGCCAGTGAGTCAGAGCTGGGGAGGGGGCCTAGGCACTGTGACTCACTCAAAAGGAAACCGCACCTGGGGGCAGGACGGATTGGGGGCTGTTTGCAGCCGGGTGGGGCTCACAGATAGCAACTGCTCCAGGTTGTAAAAATGTAGAGGATCTGGGCAAAGGGTACAAGGGCCTCTCACTCCCTTAGGTCAGTGGACAGAACAGACAGAGCTGCCTATGGCCAGCATCTAGAACTGCCCAGCCCAACCAACTACTGTAGGAAAGAATGCACCACCCAACCACAAGAATTTTCCAGTCCGTGCATCTGGCTTGATGTGATCCAGCTGTGAGCTGCTGAGGAACACCCCCCTCCCACAACAACCTCCCTTCCCACAGCACACAATTCTGGGAAAAGCTCACCCCACCCCCTACACTTGCTGGCCCTGTGGCCACAAGAGGGCACCAAAACCCCACTGGCCCAGGGTCTTGAGCCCGGCAGGGGCCCTTAAGGTCCCACCCCACGCCTATGAGCAAGACCAGCTCCCAGGAATGTGCCTAGTGTCTTACACTGCCCCCTACCTCTGAGAGTACCCCTCTGTCTCCCATAGGAGACCTTCCTGCTCTGCCCTGTCTGTCCCAGCAGCCCCCACAACCCTAGTAGATATCAACTCCTTAACCTCCAAAATCCCAAATCTAACCCCACTGTCAGTGCTCCAAATACAGTGTGCTTGAGAGCTTCTCACAACCCCAACACATACCTAACCCTCCCTGACCCCAGAGTTAAGAAGCCTGCCTTACTGGGGAACCACATCCACAGTAACAAGGTAAGGTCCTGCTGCAGGAGCAGGCTTTCATTCTGTTGGGGGCACAGACACCACAGGATCCTGGGAATGGGCCAGGAGATGGGCACAGGGCATTCATGAAACAGCTGGAACTTGGGGGAGCCAGGGCCTGACCCCCATGATGCATGTGGGCCCCCTCCCAAGTTCCAACCAAGCCCCTTCTCCAGTCTTCTTCCCGCTCCCAGGCCAGCTCCAGCACCACTCCCCCGGAAGCAGTCCAGCCTCTGGGTGTCTCCTTCCTTCGAGCACCTTCCAGGGACTAGGACTTCACGCTCCTCCTTGTCCCCTCCCTCCTATTCACTAAAGGCAACTCCCCCTAGGCTGCGGGAGCCCTCGCCTGTCCTCAGCCTGGCCAGGTCCGCTCCTCGAGCCACGGCGGCCTCTCCCACCTGTCTGACCCAGCCCCGCGCTCCCGCCTGATCCCGTAGTGCCAGGCAGCAGCGCCAGCCCGGGCCCACCACGGCCCTCTGAGGAGGATCGTCTCCCACTTTCTACAGATGTGGAAACAGGCCAGCCAATTCGGTCTTCGGATAGAAACCCCTAAGAGTGAGAGGGAACCCGGAGCCAAGAGTCTGGAAAGGCTTGGGGACAAGGCTTGGAGCCCCGCCCTCAGGACCTCCCTCCCTCCCTCCCCAAGCCCGGGGCTCCTGGGTCCTGGCTCCCGGCAACCCAGGCTGTAGCCCTTCGCCCCACCCACCTCCACCCGGCTACTCCGGAGGCAAGCCAACCAGCCAGGAGCGCCTCACCCCGCCCCATGCCTTCCTCCCCGGGTGTTTCCGGGGCTCGGGGGCGGGGCTGCACCTGGGCCAGACACCACCCCTATCCCCGGGCCCCACCAGGTGAGAGCTTCTGCCACCCGGTCCCTACCGCTCCCGCATCCTAAGGGCACCCACCTACGCAGCACAGCTGTCCGTAGAGGTAGCCCCTGCGTGCACGCTCGCAGCCCCCGTCCAGCCAGCTAGGCAGTTCCAGCACAACCTCCCTCGGCCAGCCGAAGGCGCCGCCCGCCCCCCGGGGGCCTGCCGCAGCCATGAGCCCTAGACGCCCTGGGTCGCCCAGGGATCACACAGCGAGTCCTGCTCCCAGCCCGCGCTGAAGGTCCCAGCTCAGCTCTCCACACCCTCCTCCGCCCGGGCGCCAGGCCCAGACCCGAAGAACCTGCCCCTGCGGGCGCCCCGCCCAACACGGGTCAGGAAGCCGCGCCCAAGCCCACGAGCGCATCCCACTGGGCCCCTACCGGGCGGGGGGCTACCCTCCAAGACAAGGATGCTTAGAAACTGTCCAGGGCCTAGGCTCCCTGGGAAGGGGAACTCAAGAAGGGAAACTCCCCCATGATCAGCATCCTGGAGACCTCCCGGCAGGATGCCAGTGGGGGCTGGGGGGCAGAGGGGAGCTGCTGAGGTGGTGGGCAGAGAATAGCAAGGACAGAACTGAGCTAAGCCACATGCAGTACTGCAGGGCGGCAAGAGGCAAGGAGGAGCTCCTTTCCCGCGTGGGGAAGGGCCACAAAACTGGGTCAAGGAAGGGAGGGCCAGTGGCTGTTCCCAGCCCAAAACCTCTGAGGACCAGAAACCCTCCATCTGTGCATTCTGTTGAACATCCCCACTTGCAACTGAGTCACCAGCTCCAAGGAACCCCGGGGAACCCCAGGGCCATGCCTGGAAGCCCACGAAAATTCAGATTTAAGTCCTGGAGAACCTACCAGTGAGGATGAGACCCATCAGGCCCACTAGGGGGCAGCCTGACCGCTCCCCCACAAAGGCGAATCCCTCCCGGAGGTGAGCTCCATTAGGGCACTCACTCTGGCCAGAAGCCTAGTGCAGAGCTGCCCAGTTCCCATGGGCTGTCAGGATCCATTCACTTCAGCCCCACCCTATCCTGTGTTGGGCAAGGCCACCTCGGACTATAGCCCAGGAGCTGGTGACTTTGAGCAGGGGAGGGCAGATCACAGCTTGACTGCCTGTCACAAAGCTGGTCTGGGCTTTAACACTGGCTGTAGGCACTCGGGCACCTGCCTCACCTCTGTGCAGCTCAACCCCACACTCTGTGGGGGGGGGAGGCCACTGTGCAGGGCCATCCCCACCTTGGTCCCGCCCAGGACAGCCCAGTGCACCTGCCACTGTGGATTCTGTGCTCACATCACTGCTGTGACAGCTGGGGAGGAGGCTGTTTAGAGGAGGCAGGCACTTCGGCACCCCGAACCCCCTGGGTCTCACCCCAGCTTCTCCTTCCACCCACCTGCCCAGGACAGACTGCAGGCTGATGACATCTGCAATACCCCGCCCCTGCCACACCCAGGGAAGCAGGGCAGCAGACACACTCACAAAACACTGGTGTTTTGCTCAGAGACAGGAAGAGGAGGGGTAGGACGGAGGACCCTCCGCCCCCAACCCCACTTGCATCCCCATGGTAGGGTGGTGGCCGGTGGCAGAGGCTGAGGCAAGGGCGCTTACCTTGCTCATCCTGCGCCTGCCGACGCCCCCTGCGCCAGTGCCACACGGCAGCCAGGGTAACAACGTGGCCCACGACTACCAAGGAGGGAAACAGGCTGCCTGTTGGCTCCATGGCTGCCACAGGGAACAGGCAGAGCCACCTCTGCACCAGGGACTCCCTGCTGTGAGGCCAGACAGCGCCTCCCAGTGTAGAGGGCAGGACGGGGTGCCCCAGGGGCAGAGACCGCCCTGCCTGCAGGGACCGCCCTGCGGCACTATCCACCACGGGACAGCGTTCGGCTGCACACACTGCGCTCCTGCCCGGCCTCCGTCCGCCCTCCTCCCTCCCGTGGCTCTTGGCCGCTCCCCACACGCTCCCCACAGGGCCCAGCTCAGCTGTCCCTATTCCGAGTAGAGTTGTCGACGCTCAAGGTTAGCTGGAGCTTTAACCCCTGCCTACCCACAGCCACACCCGCCAGGAGGAGGGGCCTGCAGGAAGCAGCACTAAGCCACAGCCCCACCAGCATAGCCTGCGCAGCCTCAGTCCAGGTTCTCCCTCCAAAGGAAGCCCAGCCTGGCCCCTTGCCCCCACCAGAAGGAGTGCCGAGCCCCCATTCTACTTCCAAGGGTGCCCCCGGCGGGGGTGGGGGGCCAGCGGCCAGCACCAAGAGAAGACTGATGCCAATGCTCCAGCCCTAGCTGCCCCACCCCCACCCCAGGTCTGCAGCTGACCCGACTAGGCTCAAAGACATGTGGACTCCTCACAAGCCCCAAGCCTCCACGTAGGGCCTTGGACAGGTGGGAGGAGAGGCTGGGTGCGGCTGGAAGCAGGCTGTGTGGTGGGAGTTCACAGCCCCTCACCTCTAGCCCCGGCACTGTGGCCCCAGCCCAGCTGGGTTCTCCAAACACTTTCAAAGGATTGCCCCACCTACCGGGCACGATCTTCATTGGGGACAGCAACAGGAGCCCACGGGGTGGACAGGGAGCTGGCGAGGGGTGTGGGGAGGGTCACAGGCCCCTTGGAGGCAGCAGGCCCGGCAGCGGCGGCAGCACAGGCGAGGTGGGAGGAGGGCACCACTGTGCAACCCCGCCTGCGGCTGTCCATGGGGGGTGGGCAGGGGGCCCAGGGGATATAAATATCAGAGGAGGGCAAGCAAGGCCCGTCATTAGTCCAGACTTAGAACATGACGTGCACAGTAAGGACACCCAGGCCTGGGGCTCGTTGGACCGGCTGGGCGGCGCCACTGACACCCCCCTCCCACTGGTAATGCTAAAATAAGGAGCTGCCTGGCCTCAGGACCCACCTCAGAACCACACACAAGGGGCTGGGCTCATGTGGCCCACGCCCTGCCCTCCTGGGGTGCTCTCGGGAAGCACCAAATGGGCCAGTGGGATGACACACCCCTTCCTCCCAGAGGGCCCTGCGCAGGTCACTCAACACCACACCTGGCCCCAGGGTGGACAAGACAGTCTTCCCAAGGTCACACTACCAGCCCGAGACCCAAGCAGCCCCAGATTGGGGCCCAGGCCACAGGGACAAGTGCCCGCGCATAGCACTGGGCTGCCCCTCCCCACCCCAGGCCTCTCTCCTGGTGTCCCCCTGTGGTCTGGATGGGGAAGGCCCTCCCCAGATACCCCAGCAACCCTCTTCTGTGGAAGGCAGGGGTCAGAGGCCCGTTAGCAGGCAGTCCACACCACATCCCCTGCATCCGGTGCTGGCCCAGATCCTAGTGCACCTGGGGAAATGTGTGTGTGCATGACTGTGTATGAAGGGGATCAAGTCCTGCCCCTCTCCTCCAGGGACCTGGTCGTGGCCCAGAGGTGGCTGGGGAGCTGAATGGTCATATCCCGTTTTGTAGCACTTCCTGTGTCAAGCACCGTTCTGTTTTAATCTCCAGCACACCCGACAAAGTGAATCCTACACCATGAACGCACCATGAAGATGAGGAAACCAAGGCAGGAAAACCACGAGGAGCTGGCCCATGGTAAGCCTTCAAGCAAAGCACAGCAAACCAGTCTTGGTCCCTGACCCCCAGGGCAGGCACCCTGTCCGTGCTGGGGAGATGGGGTGGGGGCTGAGGAAAAGACTAGCTCCACCTGAGCCCCCTGCTCTCCAGCCCCACACTTCGGAAACTCATTTCTGAAGGACTCTGGCCTTCAGTGGCCCGCTCTAGGCGACCAAGGATTGTACTGGCTCAGGAAGCCCAGAGCATCAGGGATACCAGCTGCCTCAAAGGCAGGCCAGAGAGGGCCCAACTCCCAGCCCAGCCCATGGCAGCAGCTAGCCAGAAGTGGACGGGGATGCACCGGGTAGGCACAGTCCTTGGCCCTCTGACCGGGCCCCATGCGTGGACTCAGAAGCCTCAGAGGAGCCTGTCTCCACTGGTTGGTAAGGACTGATTCCTAGGGGAAGGAATGTCCCAGGCTGTGAGCAGCTCCTCCATTACCTTCCACTGTTCTGGAACAGCCCACATTCCACACACACACCAGGGGCAGCTCTGAGGAAGCCACCTAATCCTTGCACCCCAAATTCTGATGCCTGAGGTCACAGGAACTGCTCAGGGTCCTGCAGCAGGCTGCCAAGGACAGCCCCGTCCCTGCTGGAGGCCTTGACCCCTCCCCTTCCCTTCCTCTCAGCCTGCGCTGCCACTCTGCCCTACCTTGGCCCAGCTGTATGAGCTCCTCAATGCTGTACCTGTCCATGGCTGCTGGCTGGTCAGGCTGCTCCCAGAGCCCGCAGAGAGGAAAGCAAGGCAGGAAGGAGGGAAGGGGTGGAGGGTTCACTCCTACCCTGGTCTCCCCACCCAGCTCTGGAGGCAGTGGCTCCTCCTCACAGCCACCCCTTAGTCAGAGAGCTGAGCAGGGACCAACGGGCCAAACCAGCCCAGGCAGACCGGCCTGGGGTGCAGGGGACAGGCCTGCCTCGGTCCCTGAGCCCTGGGACTCAGCCCAGTGGTCTTGCCTACTGAGACTGCCCCACCCCACTCACCCAGTCTCCTCTTCCCTCCATAGGCCCCACCAGCCCAGCCCCGTCACACCACCCACCCACATTCCAGGCATCCGTGCGCCCAGTGCACTGCACGCAGCCATGTGGAAGCAGAGTCCCACACTTCTCCACCCACTCCCTCAGCCTCCACGTCAGGTGCTTTCTCTGCCTGAGTCCCCACAACCAGCTCAGTCCCCAGGCACCATGGTCTTCAGCCTGGGCAAATGTGATCCCTCCTAACCGTCCGCACCTATGCTCTCTAGCTGTGCAGGACCTGGGAGAGGCAAACCTAATCCACCACAATTGGGTAGAAACCTGCCCAAGACCTTCTCAATTTCCCCCAACAAGCAAGATGGCCCCGTGCAAAGCTACCACCATCCCCAGAACCTCCCAGGACCCACAGCCCACCCCAAGGAGGTGCTATGTAGCTGTGAAGAGGATAAGGCAACTCCACGTCTCCTCTGCCTCAGAGGGCCACATGCAGCTGCACGTCTGTAGAGAGGAGTCCATGTGTGGCCATCTGCTTACACTGCATGACATCTCCCTGGGAAGACAGGACCTAAAAGCATTTTCTCCACACACTTCTGGGTTTGTTATGAATTCTGAGCCAGGCAAAGTATTATTATTTGAAGTATAAATGAAACTCACATATAAACCACTCCGGCAGCTTTCTACCACGCAAAGAAACCCAAGGCCAGGCCCTCTTGGATCGTCACCGTCTGGACAGGCCGCCCTTCTCAGGGCAGCTACGGGCAGGGCAGCTCCTCCTCACCTATCAGGCCTCAGCTGCGGTGCCTCTACGGAGGGCCCTTCCTGTCATCACTCTCCCTCCAACGCAGTCGTCCCCATATGTCTGGGGGCTCTCTGGGGCAGAGGCTCAGTCTGGGTCTCACCATGAGGTGGACATACTCCTACACAGTGTGCCATTGGGGCCTCCACCCTACAGGTGCTCATACCACTGGGGCCCAAGGAGAGAGTGGGGCCTCACAGCAGGAGTCAGTTACAGCAGGTACTGCGCTGCCATGCCTGTAACTGCCTGGCCAGGGCTCAATGAGGCAGCCTTCTTGACGTTCTGGTGGCCAGCACAGCTCCTGGTCTCCTGCTTCCACCACCCACTGGAGTGGCCACGTTATGGGAAAGACAGGGTCTCTGTGGTTCATTATTCATTCACTTTTTTTTTTTAATATTTTTTAAGTTGTAGATGGACACAATATCTTTCTTTATTTTTATGTGGTGCTGAGGATCGAACCCAGTGCCTCACACATGCAAGGCAAGTGCTCTGCCACTGAGCCACATATTCCAGCCCTATTCATTCACTTTTAAGATAAGAAGCTGATGGCTTTAGTTGCCTCAGAACTGACTCAGCCTGTATGTGAAGCCATCATGGCCCTGCCACCAACATGGGCCTAGGGGCACAGCCCTGGCCCCAGATCACACCCAGTACCCAAAGCCCCAGGCTCAGCCCTGCAGGATGAAAGGGGGGGAGAGGGCCGCCTGCCGCCCTGACTCAGCCTGAAGCTGGAACTCATTTCCTGTTGGAAACTCTGAGCTGCCACCAGGGCGGCTGTGGCGGGGAAGGGAAG
Organism: Geosciurus inauris; assembly: GCA_004024805.1. Classification (NCBI taxonomy): domain Eukaryota; kingdom Metazoa; phylum Chordata; class Mammalia; order Rodentia; family Sciuridae; genus Geosciurus; species Geosciurus inauris. Next base: position 48,080 of record PVHX01009360.1, read on the forward strand.
ACTGAGTCACCTCTGTTGAGGATGGGGGTGCCCTCCACTCTGCCCACTGTGGCCACACCCAGAACCCCTCCAGGCTCTACTGCCAACTGCCTGCCCAGCTGGCCCTGCCTGAAGAAGGACAAGGAAGGAAGGAAGGGGCGAAAAAGAGGGGAGGGCTCCCTCCCACTAGCCACACCCGCAATCAGAATGGAAAAGGCTGTCCTACCCTATGGCTGAGGGTGGGCAGGGGCCCCAGGAAGGGGAAAGGCCTCAGATGAAGGACCCACAGGTTAGGGTCTGAGTGCTGGCCAAGCACTCCTCTCTTCATGCCTCCGCCCAGTGATATTGTCACCTATTTACAGGGAAGCTGGAGAGGCCACTGACTTGCCCAAGGCCATGAAGAGAGCTGGAAGCCAGCCTCCACCCCACAGCCTCCCTGACCCTTCAGATATGTTCCCTCAGCAAGGCCTTAGCGATCCAGCCAGACAGGCCAGCACCAGGGCTCCTGTTCTTCAGCACTCTGCCCAGCAGCTGTGTCCAGCATGGGGCCTGCGCCTGGACCCCTCACTCTGATTCCCCTGCAGACTCCTGCCTGCCCTGTCAGCCTCACCCCAGTCCTCTAGAGAATAAGCTTCTCCTCAGGTATCAAGCCACAAGGTGGGGACCACGGCTGCCTTGCACTGAGGGGTTTGGGCTGCCCTGAGCTGGCAATGCGTGCAGTGTGCCCCCAGAGAGCACGTCACCTCTGCCCACCTGGATCCTGCAGACCCAGGAGCTTAGGGACAGAGGGAAGGGGTCTCTGACAGCCTCTGGGCTAATGGAACCAATCCCCTTCTCTGAAATCTGGTTCCCAACTGTGAAGGACTTACCTGACCCTGTGCCAGGCCCAGGACTCCCTATACCCTGGCTTCTGCCTTGCAAGTGGACGCTTCTTCCTGAGTTCTGTTCCTCTACCACCAGGCCATAGCCAACCCTAAGCCAGCCATGGCAGGGAGGGGGGACACGACACTCAGTACTCTCCATGCAATGGGAAATCTGAGCCACATAACCATGGGCAGGGTGGGGGGAGGTAGGGGATGTGTAACCCCCACCTTGTAGATTTTAGGCTCAGAGGTCAAGCAGTTTGCCCAGGCTACACTGCTGGAAAGTAGCTAGGCTCATCCCATGCCACACCAGCTCTTATGCATGCCCCCCACTTCTGAACAGAGGAGCCTCAGACAGACAGCCTATTGGGACAGGGAGAGGCATGAATAGGAGCAAAGGAAATGACAGTGCTCAAGAGAGTGGCCCAAGCTGAAACGGGAGGGCTGTGACAACAGCTGGTCTGGCCAGTCCAGGCCCCACAGGCCCCGCCCCCACTGGGATGTGCCTATCCCACCCCAATAAGGTCCCCAACTCAGGAGGAGGAGCCCATACCATAGCACCCAGCACCCTCAGGCAAAGAAGGCGCCACCTGCTGGCGTGAGCAAAGCCCCCAGCACTTGTGCTGCCCACCCTTCCCCAACAGGCCCAGGCCTGGGTGCTGCAAACACCCACATCACCCCTTCCCACCCCTCTTGGTCTGGAACTAGGATGCAGCTGACCTGTGGCGGGAGCAGGCTCCAGGCCGGGCCTGGCTACGGTTCCCAGAGTGGTGGCAAGTACCACAGGGGCTTCAGGTGACCCTTCCTCAGCTTCCTTCCGGCGGTAGGCCCGCCGCTCCTCTGGGACAGGGTCCTCAGACAGCAGAGGTCCCCGCTTGGGCGGACAGCCCAGGGGACCATGCACAGCCTGCACATGTGGGGTGCGACGTGCAGGCATCACCATGGCGATGGGGCGGCGCACACGCTGCAGGGAGGCAGGCAGGATCTCAGGTGGCAGGTGCAGGTGCTGGCGTAGGTGGGCGATGCCCGCATTGGTCAGGAACCAGTAGAAATGGCGCCAGGCAAAGGTCTCCCGCACCAGGCCCCGAGCCCGCAGGGAGGCCATGGCACGCATGACCTGCAGGTTGGTGACGCCAGGCACGTGGGGGTGCAGGCTACGGGGTCGCCGGTCCTTCTTGGCCACCATCACCCCCTCGCGGAAGAGCACCTCATAGATGGCCCGCAGCTGGTCCAGCGGCATGAGCATGCCAGCCACCATGGCTGCTTAGAGCCGGCTGGTCCACACAGGGGCAAGAACAGCGGGCGGAGCACGGTGAGGAGGCCGATCAGGCTTCCTCAGCACGGGTGCAACAGGAGCCAGCAGCAGGCAGGAAGACAGGCAGGCAGGCTCCTGCACCAAGTGCAAGGCCGCGGGCTCAGGGAAGCGTGGCTCCTGTGCCTGGCTCTGTGGATTCCTGCCGGCACTACCGCTTGCCCGCGGGAGCCTCCCGCCTGCCCGCCCTCCAGGACGCCTGGGCCGGCCCCCTCTGACTCAGCAGCAGGAGCGGCCCCTCCCACCCACAGGCGACGGGCCCCTTGCAGAGTGGGGGCCATCTCCAGGCAGTGGCCACCCCAATGGCCAACCCTCTCCCCTCCGGGGCCCCATGGCTCCAATGTCAGAAATTACATAAGTTTCTAAAACACTTCTTTAAAGTTCCCAAGTCTGTGTGGGGAGGATTAGAAGGTAACGTGAACCAAGAATCCCAGAAAAAGGTGGCAGAATGGGCAGAAGGCAGGGAGCAGAGAAGGCAGGAGGGGTCCATGGGCTGGGGAACCCACCCAGGGGTGTGGTTCCAGGAGTCGGGGACTCATAAGAGTCTGAAGGGAGAATGCTGAGTTGCCTGGAACTGGGAGGACTAGAGGTCCAAGAATGGATTAGGGCTTGGAGGGCAGAGGTCTAAGTGGGAAACAGTAAGGGACAGTTGTGAAGAGCACATGGACAGGCAGGTGCCAGCACCACTGGCTACTGTCCATCAGGCAAGCAAAGGGCAGAGCCCCCACTTCCAAATGGCACCAGATTTAACTCTTCCCATTCCAGGACAGATTAGGAATCTTTTCTGCTGCCCATTCCCAGCCCAGGGCACGCAGAAAAGAACACACGCTGGGGGCTCTGGGTGGGGCCTCTATGCAGCCCCATCTCCAGGACAGCTGTCAGAAGCCAGGGATTCCCACCTGCCTCAGGGAATCAAAGTCATTAAGTCCCTGCTACCCCAGACCTGGCGCCCCTGCCACCCACACAGACTCTCTACTGGGGCAGCCTGAGTGCCTGTCTGTGGCCAGAGTGACAGATGATAGGGAAAGGACACCAGGAGTGTCATATGCACACCGGAAAGGAAGAGGAAACTGCCATGGGAGACCCTGGGAGGTGAGTTACCCAGCCACACCCATCCTCACCCCTGGCCCCCAAAACTGAGGGCCCAATCATAGATATCCCATCCCACCGAACACCCCAATCCTCCATGCAATGCCCCATCAACCCCCACCCGGATCCACTCTCCCCAAGTTGACACACCCATTCCCACCAAGCACTGCAAACCCAGGAACTGATTATAAATAGGGCGGGGGTGGGGGATCTTGCGGTGGGAGGCACTGGCCAGCAGGCAGGCAGGCAGCCAACAAAGCAGCCTGGGGAGGGTTTATGGGCTGTCTCCATGGCGCCCGAGCAGGCTCCAAACAGCACACCCAAACACACACAGACGCACACACAGGCGGCTGGCTACGCGGTGGAAACTGAACGCTCAGCCAACTGTTCCGGAGCCCTCCTGCGCCAGCTCACTGCAGCAGGGCTCACCCTGTGCCCTGCCCCCAACCAGGCCAGTCCCAAGAGGCAGGCTCTGGGAGGGCGGGGCACAAGTCCCAGGCAGGACAGCAGAATAGCAGTGGACAGCAGCCACACCCCCTCAGCTGCAGCACCCAAGAACCCTCCACATCACTAGGACTGTGATTTGGGGAACAGCTGCTGGGACCCAGACCAGTGAACACAGAAGTTCCCACTCTCTTGGCCTGTGCCCCAGCACTGCCCTTAGCCTCGGGCTCTCCCCATCCTGCCCGCCACCAGCCCCTCCTGCACTCACCCAGTACATCCACGCAATCTTCCTAGCATGATTTCCTAGCCCAATCCCCTCAAATCTCCAATCCGCCAACAAACCAACCCATGGCTTCCACAGTCCCCAAAGGATCCCAAGCCACACCCCAGGCTCCCTAAGCTGTTGGACTACCTAGGTGTCCCATATAGTGGCCAACCCGCCAACCCACCCACTTCCTATGCTAGTAGCTCCCGGATCCCGAGCAAGGGGGCGGGGCTCAGTGGGGAATCCCCCAAACCAACACAAACGCCTGCAGCCTTGGGCCAGCGGGATTCCCCCACCCCAGACACACACGCACCCTTGATCTAGGTCTCTGGGCTGGGAGAACGAGCCCTCCCCCTCTCCCCACCCTGTGGAACCGCAACCACAATTGCTGATTCAGCACTGAGAGGGACTGAGAGCACACGATGGCCAATGGCCGGCCCCTCTTCCCTGACTCCAGGCCTCTTTGGGTTTCCAGAGCAACCAGTCCAGGGCCCTTCGGCAGCCCTCAGCTCCCCGCCTCCCGACAAAGAGCCGCAGTGTGGCCTTGCCCTGGGCCAGCCCGCCGGCGCCTCAGCACAGCAATCCCCACAGCCCTACCCTGCCCCCTCGGACGCCAGGCTGCTGGGAGGCAGGCTGGGGCGGAGGAGTAAGCGGCCAACTGCGGTAGGGCTGAGCTCCCACGGTGTCCGGATCCGCCCCTGCCGCTGCTACAGCTTGCTCCGCCCCTGACACTCACTGCAGGACTACCGAGCTGCTGCAGGAGCCACCCCCTCCACCCGGCCATCCCCAGAACCACCTCTGCATAGGAGGAGCCCTGGTGGGGGAAAAGCCTGGGGTCTCCCATGCCTTCAGCACAGCACACCCCAGCATTGCCCACCCGGCAGCAGATCCTGACTGCCTCCTGCGCGAGACTGCACCCAGCCAGAGGTCACTGCATGGCTGGAACCGTGCCCCCGGATCCCACCTTTGAGGGAGCTGATCTCGTGCTGGATGGCTCTCGAGGGGTCCATGTCTCTGACAGGGGCTGAGAGTGATGTAGCTGTCGCCACGCAGAGTCCAGCCCCGCACCGAACTGCCCAGGCCAGCACCGCAGGCTGGGGGAGGAGCCGGGAGGTGTGGGGCGGGGCCGGCCAGTCTGAGGCGGGGCTTCGGCTGATCAATGTGTTGGACGAGGCTGCCCCGGGCGCATGCTCCCAGCCATGGGTCGCTCCGCCCACTCCTTCCTAACCTGCTGTCCCACGCCTGCGACCCAGCTATCTCCGACCAGGCAGCATGGGCGTGAGACCGCAATGTGGCACATCCAGACAGCCTACCCCACCGTCTCCAGCCTCCACCACCTACAGCCACACCCGGAATGGCCTGCAGAAACCATGAACACAGGGCTGCCCCTGTGCTTGAAGCCCTAACCCCAGTGTAGACTCCAAGGACCTCCTCAAGCAGCCTCCCCTGGGCAGGGACTGAAGAACTGTTACTGTCATGCCCCAGGACCCTGGATTAGGCCCATTCACCCAGGAGAAGGAGTGGCAGTGACCCTTCCCTTGGACCCCATGCCCGGTTCAAGACCTTGTCCAACATGCTGCTGATCACCCCAACAGTCCTGTGGCTCCAGATGCTTCTAAGCCCCAGGGGGCCCAGCACAAGCCCCAGGCACCGCCTCCCCTAGCCAGGCTAGTCATGGGTGCCCTTGTCTGCCCACCTCTGGGTACTCAACGAACCACCACTTAGTGGCTTAGGCCAAAACCCTGGGGTCATTGCCCCTCATAGCCAGCCCCACAGGACCTGCTGGTACTGCCTGTCAGTCCACTTGTCACCGTCTCCATGGCCACCAGAGTGACATGCAGCTCCTTGCTGAGACCAACCCCATCTCCCCACCACCATCAGGGACCCAGCGGCAGCTGCTCTGGGTCCACCACCCCAGCCAGCGGCAGTGGACTGTCACTCCTGCCTCTTGGAGAGACCATCTGGGCTGCAGGAAGAGATCAGCTCTGCCTCTCTGCATGCTGCGGAAGTCACCAGGGAACACATGGGCCATGCCCATCCCATGGGGCATGCACCCCAGGTCCTCTGTGCTGGGCAGGCAGGGTGGAACACAATGGCTTCTATGAGAGGTGTCAATAGGGCTGGGGTTGTGGCTCATTTGTAGAGCTGCTTGCTTAGCATGCGTGAGGCACTGGGTTCAATTCTCAGCACCACACGTAAATGAATAAAATAAAGGTCCATCAACAACTGAAAAAATATTTTTAAAAAAACAAGTGTCAATAGCCTCAGTCTCCTGAAGACATAAATCTCCCCTCCTAGCCACTCAGACCCACACCCTGCTAGGCAGGACTCCCTCCTTAGGTGCCCACCCTTTCTGCAGGCAGGCCTGCGGTGGGCCTGGCCAGAGCTGGGGTGCAAGTCATGGCAATGACACACACACAGGCAAAGCAGCAGCAAGTGCCAGTCCCACCTGGGCTGCAGACCCAGCAGGCCTGGGGTCCCTCAGCACCCATCTCTGCTCTCTCTGGGACTCAACCAGTCAGGGACGTAGGGGGGTCTCAGGAAACACCAGCTGCCTGAATATTTGGGGAAAATAAGGAAGTGTGGAATCAAAGTAATTTTGTAAATTCTTATACTTAAATTCCTACTTTTTTATTAAGCTATGTCTGGATAAATCTAGATTCAGCCTACAAGTGAACAGTACTTCTGTATTAAGCCTCAAACAAAACTAAGAGATATTTACAAGCAGATTTAAATACTATGGGAAAGTTCACACATGAATCAATGCTGGTTCTATTTTTTTTAAATGTATAAAATTAAATGTCATAAGATCACAGTTTTAAGCTAATGAAAAGTGAGGCAGACAACTCCTCTGAGAAGGAAGTTTCCAGGGATCCTACACTGACGTGGCCCTAAACTTATACCCTCAACTCAGGTGTGTGACCACCTGCACCCAGGGGACGCTTGGGAAAGCCATGGCAGCTAAAAGGTCCAATGAAGAAGCCTCACCAGCCGCCCTTACCCAACGAGCCTGGAATAGCAGCCATGTGTGTGACCTTGAAAAATGGGTTGGAGCTAGCCAGCAAAGGAAGAGGGACAGCATGTGTAAAGGCCCTGGGGCAACAGAAACCCAGTCTAGCCAGCCCCAAAGAATTTGGGAAAGGCTAGAGCCAAGAGGGTGCTGGAGACCCAGACAAGAGGGTGGGGATGTCAACAGGACAGGTAGATGCTGGCTGGTGGTGGAGAAGAGCCTGGGGCAAGAGATGTAGGTCATGGGGAAGAAACAGAGCCAGTGAAGAGGAAGCTGGACACACCTGGCTATCCAGCTCTGGCTGGTCAGAAGCAAAGCCCAGACCCTCCCAAGTGCTCAGCTTCTACCACCTCACTGCCCAGGGGATCTCACCATGCTAGGTCCCAATCCATGGATTATAAACCAGTTTTACTGACAAAGCATATGGGTCTGTGCGAGAGCAGGACAACCCTGCTAAAGGGGGCTCACCAACTGCAGCAGGGGACACTCAGCCTCCAGCTTGTTCTGCCCGCTGTGGGGCCTTCTGGATGGCTGGCAGACTGGCCCCGCACAGCTCCCCATGCCCAGGGAGAGTCTCATGAAATCACCTGGACCAGGGACTCACTCTGGGCAAAGCTAAGTCCTCTCTCAAAGCTTTCTGCCACGGGGCTGGGACTGCAGCTCAGTGGTAGAGCGCTTGCCTAGCATGCGTGAGGCACTGGGTTCGATCCTCAGCACCACATATAAATAATAAATGAATAAAATAAAGATCCATCAACAACTAAAAAAAATATTTAAAAAAAAAAAAAAAAAAGCTTTCTGCCATGGGCTGAGGACATAGCTCAGTTGGTAGAGTGCTTGCCTCTCATGAACAAGGCCCTGGGTTCAATCCCCCGCACCACAAAACAAAAACCAAACCGAACCAAAACCAAAACAAAAGCTTTCTGCCAATTCCAAGAGGCAGTGAACACCCTTGGGCTCCAGAACCTAGGCCAGGCCCTCCCTCCCACACAACACAGCTCCCTCCTCACACGTCCCCTGGCCTGGCAGGCTTGGCCACAGGCCCAGGAGGAGGTGGCTTCTGATCCTGCCCCCACACATCCCACCTGCACATGATATGGTCCCATCCCTGAGGCTCTGCCTACTGCCTGCCCTCAGCTTGGTGCTTCCCCCAAGCCCTGCCCATCTTCAAACTTGCCCTTACACTCCCCCAGGCATCCTTCCACTCAGGACGCACTGATGGCAGCATAGCATGTCGGTGGGATGACCTGTGATAGCTATGGATGGCCATTCCAGCAGACACTTTCCACCCAGTGGAGACCCAGCCAAGAAAACGCACAGCAGTATATCCCTGCAGATGATGTCCCCTCCTGACACATACCTCCCTAGTGTGCTCCCTGCATGGACCTGCAAGACCAGGGGAGTTGGCCCACCTGCACCACATGGCCTCTGCCCACAGCCTTGCAGAGCCTAGACCTCAACCTCTGGGGTGCCCAGGCACTTGGGGTTTTTGTTTGTTTGTTTGTTTTTGTTGGGTTTTTGGTTTTTTTGGTTTTTGGTTTTTTTTTTTTTTTTGGTACTGGGGATTGAACTCAGGGGCACTCGGCCACTGAGCCACATCCCAGCCCTATTTTATGTTTATGTAGAGACAGGGTCTCACTGAGTTGCTGAGCGCCTCGCCATTGCTGAGGCTGGCTTTGAACTCGCGATTCTCCTATCTCAGCCTCCCAAAGTGCTGGGATTATAGGCCTGCGCCACCGCACCCAGCTCCAAGGCACTTCTGAGAGAGGAGAGTCTTCCTCTATGTGAGAGACCACCCCTGTACTGGGCATGACTCAGATGGGCTCAGCCCAAGTCCAGAACACTGCTAGGTAGGGTGCCCCTGGAGGCCCAGGACACAGAGATTATCCCTCTGGGCCTATCCACCTCTCTGCCCCTACAGCCCAGTACTAGAATATCACCAAAACCAGAGGTCTGCCAGAAACTAATCTAGAAGGAGGCCCTGGACTCCAGCCATGTGACCCATCATGGGTTGAGAGAGGTCCCATGATTCCCAAGTATCTCAAGCTCGCCCCTTTCCCACTGTCTCTACTACCAGGCTCAGCCTGCTACCACCTTTCTCACCTGAAGGAGCACCAGCTCCTCCATATTCAAGCACTGGATGTAGGGCAGCCAGGTCACACCCCAGTACTGCTGCCACCCCTTTTCAGGCGCTGTCCCCCTCACAGTACCTATTCTGCTATTACATGGTGGCCCATCGCCAGGACTCCAGAGAGGCCTCTCCTCCCTTCTGACTATATGGGATCCTCCTGGGGTTCACCTCCTAAAGGCATCACCACAGGAAACAGAGGCACGGGAGACTGGGTGTGGGATGAATGAAGAAACAAATTATTGGAGTTCGAGGAGAAAGTACTTCCAAGGAAGTTTATTAATATCAGTTATTCACCAGGAGACTGAAGGAAAAACCCTGTAGATTGGTCTAAAAAATGCTGACAACTCATTTAATAAAAATCAATCAGCATTTCCGATTTTTAAAAAAAGTCTAGGAAACTAGAAAAGACAATGCAATGTTAACATGAAGATAATTGTCCCTCTGAAACCACAGAGACATCCTAGTATAAATGAAGCTTACAGTAAACAACCTGGAAATCATCTGAGCCAGTAATTCTATTTCTAACAAAAATCATAAATATGACTATCTAGCTGTAAAACTGTTCATTGCAACAGTTCCAAATACAAAAAATAATAACCTTAGCCAGGCACAGTGGCACACGCCTGTCATCCCAGCACTTTGGGAGGCTGAGACAGGAGAATTGCAAGTTCAAAGCCAGCCTCAGCAATTGCTAGGCGCTAAGCAACTCAGTGAGACCCTGTCTCTACATAAAACACAAAATAGGGCTGGGGATGTGGCTCAGGGGTCGAGTGCCCCTGAGTTTAATCCCTGGTACCAATAATAATAATAATAACAACAACAACAACCTTAATGCTCTATTAGGAGTGATTTAAACCCAACATGCTACTGCTGTAGTTTGGATGTGATCTGTCCCTGCCAAACTTGCATCAAGGCTTCACAATGCAACATAATAGTGTTGGGGTGATAGGCCTTCAGAGAGATCACCTGGGTACAGTGGTACATACCTATGATCCCAGAGACTTGGGAGGCTGACATAAGAGAATCACAAGTTCAAGAACAGCTTCAGCAACTTAGCAAGACCCTGTCTGAAAAGGGGTGAAGAGGTAGCTCAGTGGCAGAGCATTTAACTATATGCATGGCCCAGGGGCTGGTCCCCAGTAACCCCTTACAAAAAAAAAAAAAAGATAGATTAGTGTTTTCTTGTGGGAGACCTTTCTTTTTAAAGAACCCAGTCTCAAGTATTTTGTTATAGCTATGGAAAATGAACTAAGGCAGTTACCATTCAAAGGAAGTGGCACTGTAAATTAACTTCACAGAAAGATGTATCATTAAGTAAAAAAAGTTACATATATCTAAAATACTTTGTAACCTTAAGTTATGAAGCTACAAATAAATTAAAACATACTTAAAAACACTTGTGCACACTTTTAAAACAATAAGCACACAACAAAAACAAGGATCAGTTTTATATCAACAAATCACTGCAGGACAACTTGGTATAGGGGTTAAACAGTGACTCCCCCAAAAATATGTTCATGTCTGTGGAACTGGTGACGTGACTGTATTTTGAAGTAATTAAGCTAAGGATCTAGAAATAGGTCGTCATGGACTCTCTGGACAGGCCTTGCAAGTCCTCATGAGATGGAAAAGGAAAGGAACAGATAGAAACTGGAATGATGTGGACAAAGCCAAGGGACGGCGAAGCTGGCGGAGGCAAAGCAGGCCCTCCAATCCCCTCTGGTGGAACGGAGCCCTGCTGGCACCTGGATCTGGGATTTCCGGCATCCAGATCAGTGAGAGGATGAATTTCTGTATTTTAGACCACCTTGTCTGTGGTAATTTGTTACAGCAACCACAGGAAATTAATACAGACATCATTACCAGGAACAGGGTGCTATTGTGACAAATATCTAAAAACATGGACATGGCTTTGGAATTGGAAAATGGGCAGAGGCTGAAGAATTTTGAGGCACATGAAAGAAAAAGCAGAGATGGCCTGACCAGACTGTTGGTAGAAATATGGATTGTAGAAAGCAGATTTCATGGCTTATGCCTGTAGTCCCAGCTACTGGGAAGGCTGAGGCAGGAGGATTGCTAGAGTCCAGGAATTTAAGGCCAGCCTAGGCAACACAGCAAGAGACCCCATCCCAAAAAGAACAGAATATGGACGTTAAAGCTGTTGCTGGTGAGGCCTTAAAAGAAAATGAGAAACATATTCTTGGACACTGGAAGAAAGGGGATCCTCGTTACACAGCAGCAAAAGTTGGCTAGGCTGTGCTCTGTCTACTGCTCGTGTAGAACAGGTAGGCAATGAACATGGATATTCAGTTGAAGAGATTTTGAAGCAAGCTGTGGCTTTGGTGGCTTATATTAAAGGGTAATAAAAAGGAGATAAATCGAGGAAGAAACTGTTAAGCAAAAAGGAACCAGCACTGATGATCTGGGAAATTCACAGCCTGTTCAGTGTGTAAGATGCTCACGTTGGGAGGCTGCTAGAGTAGGACAGGGTGTGCTGGAGAGAAAGCCACGGTGTGACTGGCTAGCTTTCTGCTGAAGAGATTAGGACTGTGATTCATGGGTCCGGTCAACCATTTCAGCAGAGCCAGGAATAGAGATTATCCAAAAAAGACATAGCGAGCCCTCCTGTCCAGTGGCCTGGTTCCCTGTGACATTGAAGGGAGACCCACAGCTGCTATGCCAGGAGCTACAGTGCCAGCTGGTTCTGAAGGGGACACATGGGAGGAAATGCAGGTGGCAGACAGGCAAGAATGGGGTGTAAACCCAATCAACTGCAAACATGCTACCCTTCAAGAAAAGACAGCAACGTGGCCTCCATTCCTTTCCTAGTCCTGGGTCCCCTCCGTCTCGGGAAAGGAGCAGTAAATGTCCCTGCCATGAGTTGACTGTCCAACTGGGAGGACCTTTATACAGCTAAACCATGACTCAACCTCCGCAGAGACAAGAGACAAGGGACAAGGGAAGGGAGAAGGGGAGGGGCCCCTGCAGGCTGGTGTCCCAAGTCATATGGAGACCTGCACAGTCTTCAGCTAGCATGGACCCACCCCAGCTTCACACACGGCTCTCATCAGCTCCAGGCTGAACAGTCTGGTTGAGGTTCCTGGTGGCCTACATCACCTGGTCCCAGGCACTGTGCTCACCCTGCTCTCTGGACCCCACATAGGAAGCCACCACCTGGTTCACCAGGCCCTTCTTCCTTCCCGAGGCCAGCAACACCTCACAGTGTGGTGGTGCCCCTGCTGCAGCCTGCTGCTTCTTCCTAGCTGCCTCTTCTCGGCAGCACGGAGGATCAGAGGGCCCCAGGCTCAGCGCAGGCCCCAAAGCACCACACCCAGACTTCCCCAGCTTGGTCTGGCAGTTTGGGCATCTTGGCGTCTCCTTATGCATTTCGGTCTAATAATCATCTCCAGGTTTAGACACCCAAAGCTGAACTCCAGTTCTTCTCCTTCCCTGAGGCACATGCCCCTCCGTCCCCTGGCTCCATCTCCACAGCAGCTTCTCTGGGGGCAGCCAATAGTCTTTCCACCAGGTGGAATTCTTTGAGTCTACCTGTCCCTCTCATGTATCAAGGGTAGGGTTTGGCTTAACAGCTACAAAGTGCAGCAAAACATGGACCTTGCTTTCAGGAAGCTGAGTTTGGTGGGCAGAGATGTTTAAAATCTTCCTTGTTGCCCACGAACCCACCTCCAGACCCTGAAGACATGACACCCACAGTCTCCTGTATATCTCACTCAGTCCATAACAAATTCCGAGCAGGTTGAAGGTGCAAACATTAAGAAAAAAATTAACCCATATCAGAAGAAATTATTAGCAGATGATTTTTATAAAGGAAAGACATTCAAACCACAGCATAAAATCCAAAGGTCATAGAATAAAAGACTGATGAATTTTAAAAGTTGATCAGGCCAGGCACAGTGGTAGCACCTATAATCCCAGTTCCTCGGGAGTCTGAGGTAGGAGGATCACTTGAGGATAGGAGTTCAAGGCCAGCCTGGGCAACACAGGGAGATCCTGTCTCAAATAAACAAATAAATAATCAATCAATCTTGACAAAGACACTATAATCAAAAGTAAACTACCGGGCCCAGTGGTGCACACCTGTAATCCCAGCACTTTGGGAGGCTGAGACAGGAGAATCGCAAGTTCAAAGTCAGCCTCAGCAATGTCGAAGCACTAAACAAGTCAGCGAGACCCTGTCTCAAAATAAAACACAAAAAAATAGGACTGGGAATGTAACTCAGTGGTTGAGTGCCCCTGAGTTCAATCCCCAGTACCAAAAAAAAAAGGAAACCAAAAGTGATCCATGGTATGAGGCATCAGGATAGTGACTAGGGACACAAAGGAACTTTTTTTTTTTCCATACTGAGGATGGAACCCAAGGTACTTTACCACTGAGTCAAAACCCTAATTCTTAGCTGGGCGCGGTGGCGCAAACCTGTAATCCCAGCACTTAGGGAGGCTGAGACAGGAGAATCGCGAGTTCAAAGCCAGCCTCAGCAATGGCGAGGCGCTAAGCAACTCAGTGAGACCCTGTCTCTACATAAAACACAAAATAGGGCTGGGGATGTGTCTCAGTGGTCAAGCGCCCCTGAGTTCAATCTCCAGTACCAAAAAAACACAAAAAACCAATCCTTTACATTTTAAGACAAGGTCTAAGTTGCTGAGGATCTAAGTTGCTTAGGCTAGCCTTGAACATGTGAACCTCCTGCCTCAGCCTCCAGAGTCACTGGGATTACAGGTGTGTACAACCACCCTTTCTTACAAGGGACCCCTTTAAGATCTAAAAATCCATTTCACGAGCTGGATGCTGATCACAAGGCAACTTTCCAATTTAAGATGTATATGCAAAATGTGCACACTTTTCTGTAGAAAAGTAACAATAAAAATACTTCAATAAAAAGTTTACATAAAAAAGTAACGAACTAAACTGGGTGCTGTGACACATGTCTGTAATCCTAGCTACCCAGGAGGCCGAGGTAGGAGGATTGAGGCTTTGAGGCCAGCCTGGACAACTTAGCAAGATCCTATCTCAAAATTTTTATTTATTTTAATTTTACTTATTTATGAGTTTATTTTTGGTACTGGGTATCAAACCCTAGGGTGCTCTATTACTGAGCTACACATCCACCCATTTTTATTTTTTATTTTCAAACAGGGTCTTGCTAAACCTCCCAGGCTGGTCTTGAACTTGTGATCTTCCTGCCTCAGCCTCCTGAGCAGGGGGATTACAAGCATGCTCCACCATACTTGGCTCAAAATATAAATTTTAAAAAGTGCTAGGAATGTAGTTCAGTAGAAGAACACTTGCCTAGCACGTGCTATTCAATCCCTTGTGCTGAAAAAAAAAAGAAAGTAACAAACTGAGAAAAATTTGAAACATATATAACATAAAAAGAAGCCAATATTTTAAAAGGTCTCAAAACTTAAAAATAAATTTTAAAAAATCTTATCTTAACACTTTTGAACAGGCAGCCCATAAGAGATGAAAACGGAGCCGGGCGCGGTGGCTCAAGCCTGTAATCCCAGCACTTAGGGAGGCTGAGACAGGAGGATCGCGAGTTCAAAGCCAGCCTCAGCAATGGCAAGGCACTAAGCAACTCAGTGAGACCCTGTCTCTACATAAAACACAAAATAGGGCTGGGGACCTGGCTCAGGGGTCGAGTGCCCCTGGGTTCAATCCCTGGTACCAAACAAAAAACAAACAAACAAAAAAAGAGATGAAAACGGGGGCTGGGGTTGTGGCTCAGTGGTAGAACACTTGCCCAGCATGGGAGGCCCTGAGTTCGATCTCCAGCACCACAAATACATACAAATTCCATAAAAGGTGAAAAAGGAAATGATCAATTATTCTGTGAAATGATCCCACTTTTGTTAATAATCAAAGAATGAAGGGGGCTGGGGTTGTGGCTCAGTGGTACAGCGCTTGCCTCATATGTGTGAGGTGCTGGGTTCGATCCTCAGCACCACATAAAAAAATAAAGATATTGTGTCCATCTACAACTAAAAAATTTTTTTTAAAAAAAAGAATGAAAATTAAGAAAAATGAAAATTTTTTCATCAGTCAGATGAGCAAGTGACTAAAGCCTGCTGCGTATCTGTTGGGCTCACCTATACTGCACAACTTGGTACCAGATGCAGTGACGCTCTCCTGTAATCCCAGCTGCTCAGGAGACTGAGTAGGGGGATTACACGCATGCTCCAGGGATAGAAGGATCAGGGATAGAAGCCAGCCTGGGCAACTCAGAAAGATGCTGTTTCAAAATTTTTAAAAAGGGATGGAGAGGCAGTTCAGAACACTTGCCTAGCATGCATGAGACCCTGGGATTAATCCCTAGCATGGCAGAAAATAAATACAATTTTTTTTTTTTTTTTGGTTTTTTTTTGGTACTGGGGATTGAACCCAGGGGTACTTGACCACTGAGCCACATCCCCAGCCCTATTCTATATTTTATTTAGAGAAGGGTCTCACTGAGTTGCTCAGCGCCTCGCTTTTGCTGCGGTTGGCTTCTGAACTTGCAATCCTCCTGTCTCAGCCTCCCCAGCCACTGGGATTACAGAAGAAGTACATTCTTTTAAAACAGTAAGTCCAATGTCCATCTGAAAAGGTCAAGTAAATAAACTGTGGTACTTTCATGTAATGGAATATTTTGTAACCATCTGAAAGCATGAGGCTACCAATACTATTCAATATGAGAAGAATCTTTTCAACAAATGATTCTGGAGCTACTGGATATACACACTTAAAAAGAATGAAGCTCTATCTCTCACCATACACAAAATAAACTCAAAATAGATCAAAGACTTCCACATAAAACCTAAAACTATAAAACTCCTTTTTTTTTCTTTTTTTCTTTTCTTTGGTATATATTGAGCTATATCACCAGCCGTTTAAAAAAAAATTATGTATTTCGCCAGGTGTGGTGGCTCCCGCTTGTAATCCCAGCAGCTCAGGAGGCTGAGACAGGAGGATCACAAGTTCAAAGCCAGCCTCAGCAACTTAATGAGGCCCTAAGCCACTTAGTGAGATCCTTTCTCTAAATTTAAAAAAATAAACAAAACAGGCTAGGGAAGTGGCTCAGTGATTAAGCACTCCTGGGTCCAGTCCCTGGTACAAAAACAAAAAACTAAAACAAACAAACAAAAATAAGACATCTTTGGGGTAAGATATGGCTCAGTGGTTAAGCACCTGGGTTCAATCTCCAGTACCAAAAGAAAAAAAATTGCTTATTTTATTTTTTATTTTGAGACAGGCTCTCACTAAGTTGCCAACCCTGGACTTGAACTTGTGATCCTCCTGCTTCAGGCTCCTGAGTTGCTGGGATCACAAGTGTGCATTACTGCACCAGTCTTATAAAACTCTTAAAGGAGCCAGGTGCGGTGGCACAAGCCCGTAATCCCAGCACTTAGGGAGGCTGAGACAGGAGAATCATGAGTTCAAAGCCAGACTCAGCAATAGTGAGGTGCTAAGCAACTCAGTGAGACCCTGTCTCTACATAAAACACAAAATAGGGCTGGGGATGTGGCTCAGTGGTCGAGTGCCCCTGAGTTCAATCTCCAGTACCAAAAAAAAAAAAAAAAGATAAAACTCTTAAAAGAAAACACAGGCATGAATCTTTGTGACTTTGGTTTAGGCAATTATTTCTATATATAAAAAACTAAATGCATAAGCAATTAAGGAAAAAAAGAGAGAAACTGGATTCATAATATAATTAAAACTTATATGCTTCAAACTGGACATGGTGGCACACATTTATAAACCCAGCAACTCCGGACACTGAGGCAGGAGAATAGCAAGTTCAGGGCTGGTCTCACTTAGCAAAATCCTGTCTCACAATAAAAAATGAAAAGGGCTGAAGATGTAGCTCAGTAGTAGAGCTCCCCTGGGTTCAATCTCCAGTATGGAGGGAAGGAGGGAAGGAAAATGACAACCCATAGAATCACAGAAAATTTTTACAAATCATATATCTGAAAAAGGACTTATGTACAGAGCATAAGAAGATCACAACTCAAAAGTAAAAACAAAAAAGCCCCACTTAAAGGGGCTGGGGCTGTAGCTCAGTGGTAGAGCACTTGCCTAGCACGCGTGAGGCACTGGGTTTGAGCCTCAGCACCACAGATAAATAATAAATGAATAAAATAAAAATCCATCAACAACTAAAAAATATTTTTTAAAAAGCCCCACTTAAAAATGGATGAATGGGGGCTGTGGCTCAGTGGTAGAGCGCTTGCCTAGCATGCATGAGGCACTGGGTTCGATCCTCTGCACCGCATACAAATAATAAATGAATAAAATAAAGATCCATCAACAACTAAAAAAAAATTTTTTTTTAAATGGATGAATGATCTGAATAAACATTTTCAAAAGATAAACAAATGACCAGTAGACACATGAAAAAATGTCTAACATCATTAGCTATCAGAAAATGCAAATCAAAATCACAATGAGATAATCACTTCACACCCACTAAGGACTATAAGCAAAAGTGAGATCATAACAAGAGTCGACAAGGATGTGAAGAAAATGGAAACTCGGTATACTACTCTTGGGAATGCAGAATACTGCCACCACTTCGGAAAACAATCTGGCAGTTCTTCAAATGGTTAAATATAGAGTTGCCACACAACCCAGCAATTCCACTCTGAGGTATCTACCCACGAGAAATAAGAACATACATCCACACAAAAACTTGTATGCAAATAGTTGCATTATTCATAATAACCAAAAGATGAAACAACTCAAATATCCATCAACTAATAAATACATAACCAAGTTAGTATATTCATAACACGGCATAAATTCCACCAGAAAAAGGAATTATGTACTGATGTACATATGCCATGATGAACCCTGAAAATATCACCCTGAGTCAAAGATGTCAGACACACGCTGGGCGCGGTGGCGCAAGACTGTAATCCCAGCACTTTGGGAGTCTGAGACAGGAGAATTGCGAGTTCAAAGCCAGCCTCAGCAATGGCGAGGCGCTAAGCAACTCAGTGAGACCCTGTCTCTACATAAAACACAAAATGGGGCTGGGGATGTGGCTCAGTGGTCGAGTGCCCTGAGTTCAATCTCCAGTACCAAAAAAAAAAAAGATGCCAGACACAAAATGGGATGATTCCATTTATACGAAATGTTCAATCTGGGACAATCCATTAGGACAAAGTAGATGAGTGTTGCCAGGGGCTAGGTGACAAACAATGTTCTGGAACTGATTATGATGATGGCTGCACAACTCTGTGAATGTACTAAAAGCCACTGACCAGTACACTTTTTTTTTTTTTCTTTTTTGCTGTGCTGGGGATCAAACGCCGGATCTCACATATGCCAGATAAACACTACACCACTGAGCCACATCCCCAGCTCAAATTGTAACATTTTAAATGGGTGAACTGTATGCATGTGAATTACATCTCAATAAATCTGCTATTAAAAACACTGCCA
>PVHX01009360.1:66714-77042 GCA_004024805.1 Geosciurus inauris
CACGCTTGTAATCCCAGCACTTAGGGAGGCTGAGACAGGAGAATTGCGAGTTCAAAGCCAGCCTCAGCAATGGCGAGGCACTAAGCAACTCAGTGAGACCCTGTCTCTACATAAAACACAAAATAGGGCTGGGGATGTGGCTCAGGGGTCGAGTGCCCCTGAGTTCAATCCCTGGTACCAAAAAAAAAAAAAAAAAAAACACTGCCAGGCACAGTGGTGCGCGTCTGTAATCTCAGTGGCTCGGGAGGCTGAGGCAGGAGAATCGTGAGTTCAAAGCCAGTCTCAGGGGCTGGGGTTGTGGCTCAGTGGTAGAGCGCTTGCCTTGCATGCATGAGGCACTGGGTTCGATCCTCAGCACCACATACAAAATACATAAATAAATAAAATAAGGGTTTAAAAAAATCTTAGCTGGGCATGGTGGCTCACACTTGTAATCCCAGCACTTAGGGAGGCTGAGACAGGAGAATCATGAGTTCAAAGCCAGCCTCAGCAATGGTGAGGCACTAAGCAACTCAGTGAGACCCTGTCTCTACATATAAAACCACAAAATAGGGCTGGGGATGTGGCTCAGTGGTCGAGTGCCCCAGAGTTCAATCCCTGGTACCAAAAAATAAAAATAAAAAAATCTTAAAAAAAAAAAGCCAGCCTCAGCAATGGCGAGGCACTAAGCCAACTCCGTGAGACCCTGTCTCTAAATAAAACACAAAATAGGGCTGGGGATGTGAGTACCCCTGAGTTCAATCCCTAGTACCAAAAAAAAAAAACAAACCATGATGAGCATGAGGTCAACTTAATCAGAGCTGACATGAAAAGCCAGCAGACCCAGAGAGAAGCACAGCTGGAACTGGCACTTTGCTTTTCTTTCATCCATACACTCAGTGAGATGGGAGCAGAGGTGTGACTATCATCACTTTTCTTTGGATAGCTCCAAAGGGCTTAACCTTTGTTCATATTCTAGCATGCCTTTTGACAATAATAACAGATCAAAAGCCTCTCAGAAGGGTCCCAAACAACTGCCAGCCTCCACTTTGCCAGCTGAGCTCTAGCCACTGCAGGCAACACCCCTCGCCATTACCATTCTTGCATGCAAGCACCCTACAAACGCTGGCTGGAGGCCCCAGGGACACAGACAACCAAGCTTAGAGTCCAGCACAGGGGTGTAGGGACATGTAAGGACAGTGCCATCCACAATGAACCAGGCAGGCAAGTGGGGAACCCCCTGCTGGATCTTCCTGCAGACATGCTGATACTTCACCTAGCCCCTTTCCAGCCCACCTTCTTCCCAGACCAGTGAGGGCTCCCAGGTGGGTGCCTCCTGCAGGGTCCCCACCCCCACCCCCTCACCAACAGTACTCACCCCTGCTCTTTCCTCTCACACAAACTGCTCCCTCCAGGACCACCTTGGCAGTCCCATCCTGAAGCCTATACTGTGTCTGATGCCACCCAGCTCCCATTCCTGATAGGACAGCCTTGAAGTCTCTACCCGTGGCTGCCCAGACTTTCCAGCTGGCCTTATTCCCTCGGCCCTATCCTGCACCCTGTACCATGGCCACTGACTGGTCACTGTCCCTGTGGTATGCAGCACTGCTGAGGAAGCTCAAACTGTCCCTCCATCCACATTCCCACCTCCGTCCACCTGCAGCACCTCAGCTGCCTCTCAAACCCTGCCCTGCCTTCCCACTCTACCGCAGGCCTCCCTCCAGGCTCCCACGGAACAGCGGGGTGGCTCAGCCTCTGTGAGCAGGGTCAAGATGCCCCTCATAGCTCAACTGGCTGGCTAGTCCACAGCCCTGAAGCAAGGGAGGTCCCCTCCCATGGGGCACCTGAGCACTCTCTTTACAAGCCCAGTGGTCTCAGTCCCATAGTAATCAGCCCTGGATAGAAGACAGGGAGGATGGGGCAGGCTGAGGGGCTCAGGCAGACAGAAAGCTGAAAATGTTCTAGGAGGTGCAGTAACCCTGCAGGGAAGCCCAGGGAGTTCCCAGGGGGAAGGCCAGGAATGACCTGTCCTGGGAGGACCTGAGAAGTTGTATGGGGGGGTGAAGGTCAATGGGGTGAGAGTCAGAAAAGGAAGGTGGAGTCTGTCAAAGGAGTGGCCGGGCATGATGCCAGAGGGGGAGGAAGCCAAGAGTCAGAGGCTAGAGCCCTTCCTCAGCTCAGGAATGGCCTGGGCAGGGGTCCCTCAGAGCAGGTGAATGGTCTCTCTCCCCCTCCTCATTGCAAGCTGGAGCGGTGCTGGGCCCAGGAGAGGGGCACTCCTGCTTTCTCTGCCCTGATGCTGCTCAGGTACTCACTGGCTAACATCAGGCAAATACCCTCTCTCTCACTGGGGACAGTCTCCCCAGACCACTCCCCCCAGGAACAGCTTGGGGTAGGGGCTTCAGCCCTCTTGCAATCCAGGGGGTCCCCTGGGGTCCAGTCTGAGAGAAGAATGGGGCACATAGCTGTTCCTCAGCCTTGAGCTATGGTCCCAGCTCTTCCTTCATCCCCTCCCTGGAACCAGAGCTGAAAAGACTCCGTGCCTGGCATGTCCCAGAAGTTCTCTTGACCCTCAGCTCAAGGAGCCTCTAGCACCTGCTCTCCTGCCTAGCAACTCTCAGCTACTCTCAGGCTGGTGCCACACATGCGCAGGGAGCTGCATCATCACATGATGATTCTACTTCAGGCAGGCACACTCAACTCACCAGCCCAAGCCGGGCAAGAGCCCCAACGGCCCTCTCATCAGCCTCTAGCCCAGAAGGCAGATACAAACCAAGACACCCCAGTGTGTCCAACATCAGCTTGGCTACCAAGGGAGCTAGGCTGGACAGAGGCACTAAGACAGGGTTCCAGGAACCTCCAAGGATCTGTCAGGACAATCCTAGACTAACAGAACACTCTCACTCCAGGGGAAACACAGTCCCTCAAGAAGGCTAGGGCAGCTTCAGCAAGATGTCTAGGACAGGACTGGGGCTGTGGTTCAGTAGTAGAGCGCTTGCCTAGTACATGTGAGGCACTGGGTTTGCATATGAACAAGTGAATAAAATAAAGGTCCATCAACAACTAAAAACACACAATCATTTTTTTTTTAAAAGATGTCTAGGACAGACTCTGCACCACAGCAGCTCGCAAACTGAGCAGACCAAGGATTCTAGAGGGAAGCGCTATTCTGCATAGGTAACCCCTGGTAAACAGAATTTGCCCAGAGGGCTGTGGCCCAAGCAGGCTGCAGTTCCCTGCCTTGTGTCTGTTCAGGTAGACCCTCCAAGACAAGGAGGAAGGAAGGAGCCATGCAGGAAGGAGCATCAGGCCAGCCTCAACCAAGGCCTGCCCGAGGTGCAGTGATCAGGTTCAGGAGTCCACTATCCCAGGAATGTCACCACTGAGCCCAGGTTAACTGGCAACACAGGCTAAAGGGTTAGTCACATTGCTGGCAGAGGCCCACAAAGCAACCACAGTGCTCACAGCATCCTGAAATCTACCCTGTGAGGGTCTGAAGTGGAGAGTGGCTCCACAGGACTCCAGGCAAAGTCCTAGCAGGATCTCTCTCCCTGAGCTGCCCTTGCGGGTAGAGCCAGCAAAACTACCAGTGTGGAGCTGAAACCTGCTCTGCTCAGTTCTGCCTGAGGCCCCCAACTCGACCCTCCCCAGCTTTTATGGGCTAAGAGCCAGGGTTGTGCCCACTTCTGCTCAGAATTCAGTGATCCAACCCACAGCCAGGCAGCTGGGCTTTGACTGACTGACAGCAGTGAGGGCCTGGGCAGGTCCAGAGGCTCCAGGAGGGTATGGAGCAGAGCAAAGGGGGTCTGTGGCCACAGAGCTGGTGGGCCACTCATGTTCCTCTGGAGAGGAAGGAGGGGCTACCCCCAAGGGACACAGATAGGGCGCAACAGGATTCCCTGCCAAGGGAAGGTGCAGCCCAGGGCCTGGCCAGTTTGGGGAGGTGAGGAGAGGCAGCAGCTATGCAACCCACTGCCAGGCAGCAGCAGCAGCCACCCCACCCCAAGGGAAAAGCACTCCAGAGGGGCAGGGGATGGCTTAGCTTTGACCCACGTGTCTGCTGGCCACAGACTATGGACTCTGGCCCGGATGGCCGTACCCTGAAAAACCATGTGGGCCACAACCCGCTCTGGGCCCAACCCACCCACCGGTACCGCTAGATGCCCTATTAAGGGCATGGCCGCGGGGGCTCAGTGGAACGCTGCCCACTTCTTCCCTGGACACGGGGTGAGCCCGATTGGTGAGGCCAGATGGTGGCAGGGTTCGCTCTGGGCCACCATCCGGATGGCCGTGGCAGACAAGGTGGTCAGTGACCGGCTGTCAGGCTGGCCGCCCAGGCACGCCCAGGTACCGCTGAGCCACAAACCGCGCGTGCAGAGGGTGGGCGCAGGCCCGCAGCGCCCTACCTTTGTACTTCTCCCGGACCTCCTCGTAGGCCTGCACGAAGTCCTGCTCGTCGGGTGGCGGGCCAGACGTCAGCAGGGCAGCCATGCCGGCTGGCGCGGGAGGCAGTGGGGCGCTGCGCAGGGACAGCCTCCAGCCGGGCCGCCGCACTGCCCCCGCGGCCCCGCGCACCGCTTAAAGAGGCCGCCCCCGCCCCGCCCCGCACCCAGGATGCCCCACGGGCGGGGCGGGGCAGGACCGCGGGACCGCCCGAGGAGCTACACTGGCCCCTGGGCGCCCCTCGCTGGCTCCGAGTTTCCGTCCCATGCTGGTCCCGGCGCGCTCACGCCCCTGCCAGCTCCAGACGCGGATGCGGCCCTCCGGCAGCTCCACTCTTACTCTCTTAGGTCCCAGTCCGGAGGCTGCTGCCTCCCAGGTCAGCGCCTTCCACCTCCCTTGCCCCAGCCAGGGCGACCTCACTAGGCGGCCCCCCGCCCCGCGATCCCCTTCCCTCCTCCCTCCCTCGCGCCCGTTGCCTTTGCTTAGAATTCTTCCATTGCAATATGAGATGGTATCTCCAGTATATAGAGTCCTTAAAACTCAAGTAAAAATAATTTGTACATGACAAGAGTAAGCGATTTACAGAAGAAAAAAGAAAGCTTGGTAATAAATAAAAGAACAATTCCTTTCCACCCATCAGATTGGCAAGGCCCTCTGTCTCCCAACATTGACAGATGACTTTCTGGACCACTCCTGGCAGTGTTTCTCCTAACGTTAAATGCTGTGAGCCTTGTCAGCAGAAGTCCCCCTTTTAGGAATCGATCCTGGGAAAATAATCAGGGAACACAAAGACCCTGCCAGGGCTGCTGGCTAGAGCATAGCTAGCACATGAGTGCTGAAGACCATGTAAGGGCTGCCGAGATGCAACCCCCATCCCTTTGCATCATTAAAGGTCCACGGGGAGGACATTCATGATTCTCTTTCAAGTGGGAAAAAATGACCTCATTCTTTAAAATCCTACATGATATGAGAAAGATCAGAAGGTCATGCACAAGCACATGGGGGGGGGGTTAAGCAGGGTAGCAAGAGGATGTCCATTACTCTTCTCTGCTCCTAGTTCCACAAGCTGTTGCTTTACTCCCAACAGGAAACTTCCTCGATGCTTGCAGCACCACCTCCCCACTGGGCAGCTGGCCTTCCAGCCTTCTCCCCTCACACTTTGGTCTACCTTCCTGGCCACCTGAACCTACCAGGTCCTTCAGATGCTGCAGAATCCCCTAGGGGTCCTAGTGGATGGAATGGGGTCAGTATTCCCTTGCCTGGTATATCCTGCCCAGTGGCCTCCAGCCCTAGGTCACTCACTTACCAAAGGGACAGACTGCCTGCTACCTCCCCTGGCTGCCTTGCTGGATTTTTCTCATCTTCCTCTTCAGACTGGCAGCTACTGGAGGGCAAAGCTGGACTCTGGCTGACCAGGTATCCCCTCCTGTTCTACTTCTGTGGGCTCCCACCCCTGGGTGGCAGCCAAGACTCGGGGGCATGGTGAGCAGTTTAGCTCCAGGAGCCCAAGGAATTATCACCATCACATCTGGGCCCTTGTTATGAAGCCAGAGGTGGTAGGGCTGCAGCAAGTCAGGCTTGTGCAGCTACCGGAGCAGGGCCAGCAGGGGGCGCTGTGCTACCTGCACTCACCTGGGACAAAAGAAGCCCTCCCTGACAGCAGTTTTCCTTTGGCCTTTCATCCAATCAGTCCAAACACTTGCCCACAGCAGACGCTCAATCAATAGGCCTATGCTAATAAGCTAGGCAGACCAGGTCCTTCCACATTACCTGCAATGCGGATGACGGCCCGTTCTGCAGGGTCCAAGACACTGCCATTACTCCCAGAGCCACCTCCACTCCTCCTGCTCCTCTGGGTTTTCCCAAGGTTCCAGGGTAGTGTGTCCCCAGGGCTGGGTGAACCACTGCCTCCATTGGAGCCACCTTCAGACGCTGCCGGCACCTCAGAGTCCTCTCCAGACATGGCCTCCTGGAAAGAGAGCAGGAGAGTAGTCACACTTCTGCCTGTGGAGGAGAGACAGATTTTGCACACTGACCCACCACCTCCTTAATCCAAACGTTGACCCCAACCACCCATCAACGAAGACACCACACCCTTCCTATGACTGCCTTATCCATACCAACCCCCCTGCTCTCTACCCAGTCATTGACCTCTCATCCACATCTAGCCTCACCCCTCCAGCCCACCTCTCAGATACCCAGTGACATCCACACACAGTTCTCAACTCCTCCAATGCATTACCAGAACTACCCTGTTCACTTCCTTCTCTTAGTCACCCAACCACTGACCCGTTTACCCCCACCCCCATCACAGGACACTGATTCCACCCTCCACCCTGTTAAACGTGAGGGGAGGGAGTGATTACCTTCACTGGGGCACTGACAGCAGACTCCCCACCCTGTCACTCAACAATGGCCTTCACCGGCTGCATCCCAACCCTCCTTTCCCTCCCCTCAATCTCTAGTTAGCAGGCAAGCGAGGCCATTAGCAAACGTTGGCCCCAGGCCCCTACTTTTCCTGGCTTTGGGGGAGGACCCTCGGCCCTACCACTGGATGCTGGCACATCCAAAGTGTGTTCACTAGGACTCCCCATCACCCACCCCACCTCCAGCCTCGCACAGTCCCACCTCGATCTCGGATCTCCGATCTCCGCAGCGAAGGCCTATAAATAACTGAAGCGGCAGCGGCGTGGGCCGCTGGAGCTCCACTGCGGCAGGGGGGGCGCCGCTCCTGCAGCCCACCCTGCTCACAGCAGGCGCAGCGGGAGTGCACGCATACCACGCGTGCACACGCCCCGGCTCCCCATCCCCAAGACTGGCCTGCGAGAGGTGAATGGGGCTCTGTTTCGGCAAGGGTGGGGTGGGGTGGGGGCACAATGTGGGCTCTGTGCCTCCGCCCTCAGGCTAAGGGCGGGGAGGAGACTGCGGGCACCGACACTGGTGCCCCCGCCCCCCGCGCCAGCCCCCAGCCCAGAGGCCCGCGGTCAGCCAAGCCTTCTCAGCAGCCCTTCCTACCCACACTCCCCGCACCGCCAGTCCAGTTCCGCAAACTCCCGCGCGCTGAGAGGTGTCATCCGAGCTAGCGCAGGATGTTGCAACACAGCCCCTAGTTCCGGGAGACATTCGGCCGAGACCCCACCCCGCCTCACGTCCACAACTCCCGCACGCTGATTGCCTCTCCATCCCCGTCGGGTCCTACGTGCCTGGTGGCTCCGCTGGGCTCAGCTCGGCCGCCGCAGCCAGACTGCTAAGGCCGGGAGAGCCGTGGAGGCAGCGCGGGCGGAGCGAGTCTGGAGCCCCGCCCTGGCCCCGATCGAGCGCAGAGCTGCGCGGGCACCGTCGAGAGCGAGCGAGCGAGCGACGCCAGCGTGACCAGGATACGCGCGCGCGGGGCCGGGGGCGGTCACCAGGCTGCGGAATCCGAGCACGCAGGTGCGACTCGCGGTCCGGCGCCGGCAACGTGCTCACTGTGCGTGCAGGGCGTGCAGGTCGCCAAGGAGACGCAGCTGGGCGAGCTTGCGCGACACTAGGACGGCGTGCGGCGGTTCGAGAGCGCAGGGCTTGGCCCTGCAGCTTCAGTGGGTTTCCCACAGCTGCCCCCAGGAGCGTTTGACCCCACCCCTAGCTACGCGGAGACCCCCACCCTCCAGAGGTCTGATTCCGAACGCCAGGAGGCCCTTCCGCCTGGTTTCACACACAGGTTTATTCAAAGACAGAGAAGCGCTCCGGCGAGGTCCAGCCAAGACGGGCGTGTCAGGCCGGAGCACCCTCCTGCCGGGCTCTGCTGACCCCTGGTGGTTGGGCCGAACCAGCCCTCCTGGTTGGCCGGGGTTCTTGCCCTCCAGCCAGAGGCAGGAACGTCCTCAGGCGACTCGGGGAGACAAGGGGAGTGGAGTGCAGAGCGGGGAACCTGTGGAGCAGCAGGCCAGAGGCTGGCCCCTTGGGTCAGGTGGCCAGAGAGGGACTCGAGAGCCCCAGGGAAGCCCGGGGTATGTGCTCGCAGGTGATGAGATGAGTGGGCAGCGCCTGAGTGTCGTGGAAGATGACAAAGATGCTGGGCTGTTGGAGGCAGTCCACAGCACTGTCATAGCGCCGGAGCGCGTGGCCAGAGGGCCGCAGAGGGGGCGCCCGCAGATCGCGGCGGCCCTGCGCGTAGTCCCCTGTCAGCACCCGTGCCACGAACACCGCCTTGTGGCCATCGGCGTTAGGAGGCGAGTAGCGGTCCTGCACGGATAGGGAGGCGCGCTTGGCGAAGTACACGCCCTGCCCATACAGCGTGCCTGCAAGGCGGAAGCGGCAGAGGTCAGAGGATGGCGGCGGACAGAGCCCCAGCCCTGCCCAGCCCTGCCCAGCCCAGGCCTCACCGTTGCGGCCGCAGAAGCTGCGATTGAAACCGAACGCGCAGATGTCTGGCACTGCGGACGCCGACGTGCCATGGTACAGGACCCGCTCCACCGGGCGCCGCGTGCAGCGTTGCTCCAGGCGCTCCAGGTGTAGCTGGTACTGCTGCTGCAGCAGCGGGTGGGTGACACGCTCCACCTATCAGGCAAGAGATGGTCGGGGCCAGGCTCTTTGGAATTATTCCCTATGCCTGTGGGTTGGCCCAGGAAAACTGAGGGTCACCAATCAGGAGCCCCTTGGTAGAGAAATTTAGGGGGAGACCTTGCAGGCTCTCATTATCTGTCCAGCTGCACACATTAACTACCTCCATTAGGGAACAAGTGGCATCACAGGACTTCTAGGAAGGCCTGACCCCTCCAGGGATGTCTAACCCCTGCAAGAGGTCTGCAGGTGGGCAAACTCCACCCACTCACCAGAACGCAAAACCACATAGCCAGATCTCTGGAGCTTAAAGCCTAGCCAGGTGCCTACATTGTCCTCAGCAGTGCTCCCAACATGCAGATAGCACAGCCCTCTCAGTTCTGGAAGACCCAGGTGGGAGAGGCCTGCAGTGACCAAGCCAGCAATCAGCCCTAAAGTAACAAACTCAGGGACCCAAATACAGCTTTTAAAGAAACTCTAATTAGTTGCTTCTGAAGGATGCAAAAGAATGCTACATCCATAAAACAAGACTAGCTGCTATGAAAAAAATCTAAAAATAAGAAGTAGTTCTTACATTAAGAATGGGATTGCTGGCTGAAGATGCAGCTCAGTAGAACAGCACTGGCCTACCATGTGGGAGGCCCTGGGTTGGATCCCCAGCATGAAGAAGAGGGAGAAGAACCGGAATGCTGAGCTAACTTCTGTGGGTGGGCCAGATAATAGAATGGTTAGAGCTAAAGATCCAGCCAGAGGATCTAGATGCAAATAAGGAATTGATGCAGAGAGCAGAGCTAAAGGAAAAGAAGGAAACAGAACATGTGAGAGAATGAGGCAGGAGGAAGAGCTCTAAGTTCTGCATCTCAGGAGCTCCAGGAAAAGACAACAGACAAGAGTGGGGCTCCTGGGAACACAGAGGATGATGAGCTGAAAGGTAACATCTCCAGATGGGAGGACCCATGAAATTCCAGGAAGGACATACTCCTGGCACCTGACAGGGAAATCTCACCCTTCGAAGTGAAGAAAACTTTACAAGTGTATACACACACACACACACACACACACTAAGGTTAATATACAAATGGAAGAAACCTCACATTGGGCATCTCACCAACTGGAAACTAAGAAACCATGGAGATATATATTATTTTAAGTTTGTAGGGTAGCTGGGTGCGGTGAGATGCGCTGTAATCCCAGCACTTAGGGAGGCTGAGATAGGAGAATCATGAGTTCAAAGCCAGCCTCAGCAATGGCGAGGCGCTAAGCAACTCAGTGAGACCCTGTCTCTACATAAAACACAAAATAGGGCTGGGGATGTGGCTCAGTGGGCGAGTGCCCCTGAGTTCAATCTCCAGTACAAAAAAAAA
>PVHX01009361.1:0-76911 GCA_004024805.1 Geosciurus inauris
AAAAAAAAAAAAAAAAAAAAAAAAAAAAAAAAAAAAAAAAAAAAAAAAAAACTAACCAAAGGCCTTCACAGAGGCATTTGCATCTCAAAGGACTATAGTCAGGTCCTTTGGAGCCAGCTGGTGGGAAGAAAGCAGAGAGATTCTCCCTTTCCCAGACATTGATTTTCACAGAAAGTGTCCTTGGCCTGAATTTGGGTGCCCAGAACAGTAAAAAGGGTGAACTTCTACAGATTGCGAGCCTCTGAGCTCCTCCCCTTACACACTGGGTATAAAGTTCTAAAACTTTCAGAGAGGTGATTTGATGGAGGTGAAAAGCCTCCCTTTTGAATGTGGCTGCAGCCAATAAACCTGCTTCCTGCTATTCCTCGGTGTCTAGCCTCGTCTCTCCTACTTCACTACCTCTGAACTATATTTTATTTTATTTATTTTTTTATTTTTTTATTTTTTGGTACTGGGGATTGAACTCAGGGGCACTCGACCACTGAGCCACATCCCCAGCCCTATTTTGTGTTTTATGTAGAGACAGGGTCTCACTGAGTTGCTTAGGGCCTCGCTGTTGCTGAGGCTGGCTTTGAACTCGCGATTCTCCTGTCTCAGCCTCCCTAAGTGCTGGGATTACAGGCTTGAGCCACCGCGCCCGGCTTATATTTTATTTTTTTATTTTGAAATGGGGTCTAAGTTGTCCAGGCTATTCTCAAACTTGTGATCCTCCTGCATTGGCCTCTGGAGTAGCTCGGATAACAGGTGCATGCCACTATATCTGGACAACACCAGTGTTCTTTGATACACAGAGGGTCAATTATGGGGGGCCTTTAAATATCATCAAGACTAGGTCTGTTTAAGTTTTCCACCAAGCTTGAAATATACAACAGAAAAGGTGAAAAAAAAAAAAAGGATAGGGTCTCTGCTGAAGTGGTGGTAAGACCACCAGGCTTTGCAGAACACTTTAAAATCTAACGATACAGGGCTGAGGGAATAACTTGGTGGTAAAGTGCATGCCCAACATGTAGGAGACATGGGTTCAATCCCCTGCACCACAAAAACCAGCCTAATAATACAGAGTACAAACATCTGTTCATTCAGAGAAAATGGATGCCTGGAGATGCATATATTCCTCCAGTTGTGGAAAGGGCCCATAAACACATTAGAAATGAACTCTAGCCTTATATGGTCCCCTAACCAGTTAAGTGGGCAAAGCATTTTCCCTTTCTGGGCATCTATTTCTCTCTCTTTTTTTGGGGGGGAGGGGTATTGGGGATTGAACTCAGGGGTACTCGACCACTGAGCCACATCCCCAGCCCTATTTTGTGTTTTATGTAGAGACAGGGTCTCACTGAGTTGCTTAGCGCCTCGCCATTGCTGAGGCTGGCTTTGAACTCGCGATTCTCCTATCTCAGCCTCCCAAAGTACTGGGATTACAGGTGTGCGCCACTACGCCTAGCTTCTATTTCTCTATCTGTAAAGGGAAGAGGTTGGGCAAGATGACTTTTTTGGGTTCCTGAGAGGGCTGAAATTCTGTATAATTCAAAAGCACCTATAAATGTAGGACTATACATTCTTCCCCAGGGTGAGCACTGCTCCTTGCCACCTCATATGGCCCTTACTACAATCCTAAGAGTTCATAGTTATCAATCTGGTGAAGTTCAATAACTTGCTGAAGGTCATTTGGCAAATCAGTGGGAGGGTGCCACGTGGCCTGATTCCAGGAACATAAGAGTCTCACTCTTCACTGTGGCCATTTAGAGAAAGCTCACTGAGATTTTTAGTGCTTAAAAACACTGCTATTGTCAAAGAAGAACATTAAGAAGGTATTGGCTTTCTAAACTACAAACCATCTTTACAGCTTTCTCCCATGACAAAGGTAATTTGTCACCTTTGGCTTTGCCAGGATGTTCAGACACCAGGCCACTAATTTGTATTCTAAGGGTACAGTCAATCACTTTTGGTTTTGGCAAGTTGGCAGACAGATTACCCAAACAGAAAAAATGCAGCAAACAAAGGAGATAACACCAGGGAGAACTAGCTGAAAGGGGCCAGCTGGAGCCAGTCCTGAAGCAGTTATGACTAAAAAGCTGCAGGAAGTGGCCAGGACACTAGCAAGGAAGGCAGTCAACAGAACTCCTAAAGCAAGTAGACTCACGTCCTCCTTCCTTACCTATCAACACTGGCTAAATGAGTAGCCATTATAGCACTTTCCTATTTACAAAACACCTTCACATCTAACAACTCACTGGATTATCGCAATGGTACTGTGAAAAACACTGGGGCAGCAGCAGCATCACTGAAAAAGCTGAGGCTTAAGAAGTGAAATGTTCATTAACACTGAACTTGTTGCCGGGTGTGATGGCGTAAGCCTGTAAATTCCAGTGGCTCGGGAGGCTGAGGCAGGAGGATCTTGAGTTCAAAGCCACCCTCAGCAAAAGTGAGGCACTAAGCAACTCAGTGAGTCCCAGTTTCTAAAAAAAATACAAAATAGGACTGCAGATGTGGCTCAGTGGTCGAGTGTCCTTGAGATCAATCCCCAGTACTGCCCCCGCCCCCAAAAGAAGCGAAATGGATTGACCACACACCACAACTCATAAATGTTATAGCTGCAACTGAAACCCAAGTATTCTGATCTCAGGTGTTCACTTTTATATCACACTGCCTCCCCAAAGAGAGCAGGGGGTGAAAAGAAGAGAAATTCAACCGACTATCTTGCTACTCATTTGCCATGAGGACCTCTTTGTTTCTGTTTCTAAGCTACACTGAACAGCTACCATCAGGCCATAGGCTCTAAAATTAAATCCTGACACATAGTGAGTAACAAGAAAACATAGATTTGGGCCGGGAGTGGTGGCACATGCCTGTAGTACTAATTATTTGGGAGGCTGAGGCAGGAAGATCGCATGAGCCTATGAGTTCAAGACTAGCCCGAGCCAGGCGCGGTGGCTCAAGCCTGTAATCCCAGCACTTAGGGAGGCTGAGACAGGAGAACGCAAGTTCAAAGCCAGCCTCAGCAATAGCGAGGTGCTAAGCAACTCAGTGAGACCCTGTCTCTACATAAAACACAAAATAGGGCTGGGGATGCGGGTCAGTGGTTGAGTGCCCCTGAGTTCAATCCCCAGTACCAAAAAAAAAAAAAAAAAAAAAAAAGACTAGCCTGGACAACATAGTGAGATCCTATCAGGAAGAAGACAGAAAAGAAAAGGGGAAAAGAAAAAAAAAGGAGGAGGAGGAGGAGAAGGATGAGGAAAAAGGAAAGAAAGAACAAGCAAGCAAGCATGGATTTGGAATTGGAGTTTGTCTTCACCCTAAATTCAACTGAGTAGGGGAGAGAGTCTATAAACAAATCACTACAGCTCACACAGTTACACATAGGCCTAGGAGCTGGACAAACTTAAAGGCAGTTTCTCAACCTCAGCACCCACTGCCACCTTAGGCAAGATCATTCCTCCATAATCCCTTGTACTGGGGATTGGACCCAGAGAATTGTACACGTATGGCAAGCACTGAACGATACCCTTAGCCCTTTTTCTAGTTTTATTTTGAGATAGGGTCTCACCAAGTTTTCCCAGGCTGGCCTTGAGTTTGTGAACCTCCTGCCTCAGTCTCCTGACTACCTGTGATTACAGGTGTGTATCACCATGCCCAACCAGATCATTCTTTGTTAGGGTGGGGAAAGGCTGTTTTGTATGCTGCAGAATGTTTAGCAGCATCCCTGGCCTCCCCAACTAGATGTCAGTAGAACTTTCCCCCAACAGCTATGACACCTGAAAATGTCTCCAGACAATGCCAATGCCAAATGTTCTTTGTGAACACAATCGTCCCACAGTGCCCTAAAGCTTACTGAGGGTAAAGTTTAGGGTAAAGGTCAGTCAGTGCAGGCTGTGAGTGCTAAAGTTTCATGGAAGAGGTAATATTTTGGGGCTGGGGTTGTAGCTTAGCGGTAGAGCACTTGCCTAGCATGCGTGAGACACTGGGTTCAATTCTCAGCACCACATAAAAATAAATAAATAAAATAAAAGGTCCATCAACAACTAAAAAAAAAAAATTAAAAAAAAAAAGAGGTAATATTTGAACTGTACCTTAAAGGATAGATTAAAATCCCTATCAGTGATAGGATGAGAGAAGAATACAAAAAGGTATTCTGCTGGATGCAATGGTGTATGCCTGTACTCCCAGTACTTTGGGAAACTGAGACAGGGGGACTGCAAAGGCAAATCCAGCCTCATCAACTTAGCAACTCAGACCCTGTCTCCAAAAAAAAAGGAATCCAAGGAAGAGACATGGAAATGCAAAAGCCTAAGGTCTACTGGAAAATGTTCCACTTTGGCAAGAACAGAGGAAATAGGAGATAAAGGTAAGAATGAGTTTGGGGTAGCTCAAAAACACCTATCCAGGGGCTGGGGATATAGCTCAGTTGGTAGAGTGCTTGCCTCGCATGCAAAAGGCCCTGGGTTCAAACACCACAAAAAACAAGACAAGACAAAAATACCTATCCATCAGCTAACTTACAAACTATATACACCTAATGAGATAGCCAGTAATGAGATGCCACACAGATGTTTAATAACACACAAGTCAGTCACACTAGTGGTATTTCCATATGTTCTACCTTCCCAAGAAGACACAAAGTTGATTGAGTTATTATGTCTTATACTGTGTCCAGTGCTCAGAACATACTCTGAGGTAAATGAAGCTTGGACCCAGTGCGGAGGTGGGATGGAATACTAAGGGATGGTCAGGAGGTTCCCAACCAAGGTGGGAATGATGAGCCATGGAAGGGTATGTTTTAAATAGCTGGAAGGGAGAAAAGGACATTCTAGTTAAGGATACTGGGGGTGGGAAAGAAATAAATATACATAACATATTGACACCAAGAACAATGTAGCTAGGAGAGAAGACAAGCTACTAAGTAGGCTGGGATGGAACACAGGGCACCTGAATCAGACCCATTACAGGGCGGACAACCACTTATGGTTGTCTAGAAGTTATCTTAGCAACATTTAGAAAGTGTATACTGTTCTACACTAATATCTCATCCTCTGATGAAGAAAGAGATCTGGCATGTTTAAGCCATTTTCCTAAATTCACATAGCCTGCTGGGTGTGGGGCTGAGATTAGCATTTGGACTCACAGCTCAGACTCTGAAAGATATTCCAGAGTACTGGGCTAGATTCCATACTCTAGTCTACAAGAATCACAGTATCTGATGACCTAGCTCTTAAGCTTTGACAAGGTTAAAGCCTGAATTAATTTCATCAAATATATTGACAAGCATTCCTTCAAGTGTCTAGGGTAATGGATGTTGGTTCCACTGCTGTCTCCTGGGGGCCCTTAGGAAAGCAAAGCATCTCAGGAGACTCTCCAGGAAGCTGGATAAACAAAACAAACATGCATCTCCATGGAAGAAACAATGACTTTTTAAAATACAACTCACTCAGATTTTCCACTGCATAAAGGAAAGCCTGGGTACCTCTTTACCAGAAGAAATACTCAGAGACACTATCCCCTACCTACCTAAACAAAGGTCGGAGAAATGGTCAAAGGCAGCTGCTGAGACATGCCCACAGATCCCATTATGACAGGAAACAGCCCTGCTCCTCCTCAGAAGTTAAAGGCCATCTGTGCCCCTTACTACAGGCCCACCTCCCTGTTTTGTCACTCCTGGGTTTCAGAAAGGCAGTAAACAGGAGGTTTGTAGAATCCAAATCTGCCCTATATATTCATTTTATTCATTCCCTGATCCTGCTACAGATAACTGAGAATAAAGCAACTTCCATCAAAGGGCCTTCTTGTTAATCCCACCCAACTAAAGCTCTAACACGGGGGTCATACTTAAGTAACTTTAGCAGTGGAAGCTCAACCTTCTGCCTTCCGTCCTTGAAGGATGCAGCTCAGGACACTAGGAAAGCTACTGCTGGCAAGACCCTGGCACAGGCTTTTGGATGGGCTCCGGATTCCCACAAGCTGTAGGGCAAAATCCCTGAAAACAATTTGTTCTTTAAGACAGTCTGAATGAGGTAAAGGACAAACAAGAGCCCTAAAATGCAATACTTAATACTCATACTAGCCAAGTTTATTGAGTGCATACACTTTGCCACGTACCATAAGTATAAGCACTTTATCCATTCATTATTTCATTTTATTTCCCAATACTCTTTCAACAAGGTACTGTAATCCTTCCCATTTTACAGACAAGAAAACTGAGGCTTGGAAAGGTTTTGTTATTTGCCAAAGGCTACACAGCTAGCAAGCAGAAAGCAAGTATCTGAACATGCACAGTCTACACCCAGAGCTTAGACAGCCCTCTAAAAACAATTTTTCCCACTTGATGCCAATTGATCAAATGAATAAAATTATTGTACTTATTTTCTCAGATTTGGTTTCTGAACTTTACCAGAATCTTAATGATCAAATAATTTTGAAAACTGAAAAGCACCAAAGTTTAGGTATTATTATTATTATTATTATTATTAATACCAGAGATGAGGACCTACCTGGGGGTATAGGAAGAGCAACCTACCATGTGACTGTCTGATCACCCAAAGTTATATTTTAGTCAACACTGGTAAAAAACCATCCAACAAAGTGACTTAAATGGAGCAACATCTTCAAAAGTTGAAGAATGGCAGAAAGGGTCCTGCCCCCCTCCCCCCCGCCCCCCAATTTTCTGACTACAGGGATAGAGAAAAAAGCATGCTCTTTCTCTTGTCTGTCCAGTATTATAATTTAGGTTAAGGTACAATGGCTCTGGAGCTAAGGTCTCACTGTTTTAAAAGGCATTCAACTTTCTTTTCTTTTCTTTTCCCCATTGGTGGTACTGGAGATCCAAGGCCTTAAGCATGCTAGGCAAGAGCTTGACCACTTTGCTATACCCCAGCCCCATTCAACTTTTATCCACAAGTTGAAACTTCAGGGCTAAACATATAGAAGCATTGTGAAGATAAAAGTGTAATTTTTAATAAACTGTGTCTGTTTTGAAAGCAAATGATATTTCGGGAAAGACTACCACATGTCAATTGTGAATTAAAGGAAAAGTCTGACATAATTTCAAATCTTAAATTAGCTTTAGAAATACGAAGCACTTTCATACTGTGTTGGATTTATGAGTTTGTAGGCCATCACACCAATAGCTAAAAATAATTGCTATTACCCCAAAACTTGAGACAGCATCTTCTTTTTTTCTGGTGGTACTGGGAATTGAACCCAGGACCTTATGCATGCTATGCAAGTACTCTACCACTAAGCTATGTATTTTAGACAGGGCTTCACTGAGTTGCCAAGGCTGTCCTCAAACTTGTGGTCCTCCTGTGCCACTAAAATAGCATTTCTTTAAAAATAAACTGCAAAACACATAACAAAAAACTTAATAAGTAATAAAATCAAGTATGAAAAGGGAATTTATGGGGCTGGGGCTGGGGCTGAGCGGTAGAGCGCTTGCCTCGCATGCGTGAGGCCCTGGGTTCGATCCTCAGCACCACATACAAAGCAATAAAATAAAGACACTGTGTCCATCCACAACTAAAAAAATATTAAAAAAAAAAAAAAAGAAAAAAGAAAAGGGAATTTATTCTTCATCAACTGAAGAGTCCAGACTGCATTTTTAGGTGGTAAGGGGATTATAGGAATATGAATATAGCCAAAACCTGGGGAAAGCCATCCCTCTATTTAGGAAACTAATCTTCATTTACTATATAAAGTCTCTGGGGAAGACAGTATGTAGCACTTCCACACAAAAAGCTGGGGAAAATGATGGCTTCATTTCACATTTTCCCCGTATCTAGGGAAAAAAACAGGCTCCATATTACATGGCTCCACATGAAGTTAAACAGCATGGCCTATTTGGTACTGTAATCAGTGTTTATACAGAATTAAATGCAGCATGCATCAAAGCCAGCCTCAGCAACAGCGAGGTGCTAAGCAACTCAGTGAGACCCTGTCTCTACATAAAACACAAAATAGGGCTGGGGATGTGGCTCAGTGGTCGAGTGCCCCTGAGTTCAATCCCCAGTACCCAAAAAAAAAAAAAAAAAAAAAAAAAAAAAAAAAAAAAAAAAAAAAAAAAAAAAAAAAAAAAAAAAAAAAAAAAAAAAAAAAAAAAAAAAAATGCAGCATGCAAAGAAGTCATATTTCCTCTAAAGTACATCCCCTTCAGCCACCACCAACAAACATTTATTTATTTCTCTACATAAAACACAAAATAGGGCTGGGGAAGTGGCTCTGTGGTCAAGTACCACTGAGTTCAATCCCCATTACCAAAAACAAAAACAAAAAAACAAACAACCCTCTATTTTATGAGGAAACAACAAATGATATGATAAATGTACTTCAAATATTAAAGGGCTAGCGAGGTCCAGCGGAAAAACACATATAGTCCCAACGATTTAGGACTAAGGTGGAAGGATCACATGTTTGAGGCCAACCTGAAGAGTTTAGCAAGACCATGTCTCAAAAAATGAAAAGGGTTGGGAATGCAGCTCAGTGTAGAGCACCCTGGGATTCAATTCCCAGTACTAAAACAAAACAAAACCTGCCTTTTTACCAAAAGTGCTGGGATTACAGGCATGGGCCACCACGCCAGGCTCAACAAATATTTATTTAGAGCTAATATGTCAAATTCAGTCAAGTATTGTGGGAAATATCACAGGATTTTAAGCCAACTGTATCCAGGACTTTGCATATGCTAAGCACACACACTACCACTGAGCTACAGACCAATCATTTTTGTATAGGCATTTAAAATATCTTCTATATATCAGTTAACTTCACATGAATAAATAAAGAGAAAAACTAATGGCAAAATTGTAGATATTATGACTACAATATAACTAGCACTGCAATTAAAGACCAAAAAAAAAAAAAAAAAAAATCCTCTACCTAAGAAAGCCCTGTAGGGGCTGGGGTTGTGGCTCAGTGGTAGAGTGCATGCCTCACACATGGGAAGCACTGGGTTCCATCATCAGCACCATGTAAAAATAAGTACAATAAAGGATTGTGTTCATCTACAATAAAAAAAAAAAATTAAAAGAAAAAGAAAAAGAAAGCCCTGAAACCTAGCAAATACTTATACTCAATCTAGGTAAGTTTTTCAAGCAATCTTTTAAGTGGAGGTGGGGTATGTGGTCTGAGCCTATCTTTCTGTTCTGCATTAAACCTAAAATATTCTCAGTCTTTGGAATTCAGAATCCTTCTTGACACATCCCTTCCTTTCATCATGTCTACCCAGGTTTGTCAAAAAAATTTTTTTTTAAATTCCAAAATATTCCATCTGGCCTTTTCTTTCCTTCTATCCTCCATTCTTGCCTGGATTTTTTTTTTTTTTTTTTTTTTTTTAAATATATTTTTTAGCTGTAGATGGACATAATGTCTTTATTTTATTGCTTTGTATGTGGTGCTGAGGATCGAACCCAGGGCCTCACGCATGTGAGGCAAGTGCTCTACCGCTGAGCTACAATCCCAGCCCCCTTGCCTGGATTTGCTCATTCATTCATCACTTACCAAGTGCCTATTATCAGCCAAATGCCCACTGTCAGAGAGCTAAACACTGGTCCTTGCTCTTAGGAAGCTCACATGATATTAACTAGAGTTGCTATCTGTGATCTTAATCACCAGACTGTAAGCTTTAGCAAAGGCTTTGTATTTCCAGAAGCCAGCAGCATCTGGCATATACCAGACACTCTAAAAATGCCTGTATGACTAGATTACTTTAGCAAGCTCTTTTTTTAATCCATAAATATTTTAGTATGTATCTTCAAAATGGACTTTTATTTTTCTTTCCTTTTTAAAACACAAATGCAATATGTGTGCACAATGCAAAAATAACACAGAAAGGTATAAGGTAAAAAGTGAATTTCCCATTTTCCTAAATTCTATTTCCAGAAGTGACTACTATTATAGTTTGATACGTATCTTTTCAGAACTCTCCCATGTTAGTATAGCACACACACACTTTTCTGGAACAAGTTCTTTGACAGTTTTTGACTATAGTTTTTCAACCTTCTAATCCACTAGTTCTCAAAGTTTGGTTCTTGGACTAGGATCATCAGCATCATCTGGGAACCTGTCTGAACTGCAAATTCTCAGGTCCCACCCCAGACCTCCAGAATCAGAAACCCCAGGGGAGGAGCCTAGCAGTATGGGTGCTAATAAGTTGTTGAGGTGTCTGATGCACACTGAAGGTTAAGAACCACTACTCTAATAGTTATGCCAATTTTTAAAAACTGTCCTAAATATGGCCGGCATTGCTATCTTGTCTGTTTTATCACTTCTACTTCCAAATGTGTCCCTCCTCTTTTTGATTGAATCTGGACCTATTAATCTATCAAGCCCAGAAAGTTCTGGTTCTTTTCTAAAATGGCCACCATCATAGCTCACACTAATCCTTCTTGGCCCCTTTCCTGATCTATGACACACCTAGTCCCTCTACCATACAATTTAGCAATTAGCTTTATATCTTTGATGTCAGAGAACAGTTCTCTACCCCAACAGACCATAAGCTCCTTGAAAACCTTAACCATATTTTTGGATCTCTTTCCCTACCCCTGAACAATGAATTCTTCTTTTTTGGCATGTGTGGCACTGGGGATTCAATATAGGACCTTGTTTGCGCTAGGCAAGTGCTCTACCACTGAGCTACAGCCCCACCCTCAAAATTTTGAGACAGGGTCTTGCTTAGTTTTTCAGTTTGGCCTAGAACTTAATGATCCTCCTGTCTCGGCTTACTGAGTAGCTGGTATTACAGATGTGTGCCACCATGCTTGGCACATAATTGGAATTTTAATAGGATTGCTGGTTAATGTTCATGAATGAATTCACCAAGACAAGAAATGTTGGTAAATTTTTTTGTCTGTAGTGGCTGGCATCAAACCCAGGACCTCATGCATGCTAGTCAAGTGCAATACCACTGAACTACACTGGCAAATCTTTTAGATAAAAATTATGGAATTTTAAGCTGTAGCCCCAGTTCTGTGGCCTTGGATAAATTCAGTTCTCAGGGTGATGTCTATGCAAGTGAGAGGGTCAGACTCAATGCTTATTTTTAGTTTGAATAATACATGATTTTATGAAATGTCCCATGCTGGAATACCTTAATCCATTATACTCTCATGCTTTGCTTAGAATACTAACAGGGCAGCCGGGGGCGGTGGCTCAAGCCTGTAATCCCAGCACTTAGGGAGGCTGAGACAGTAAAATCGCGAGTTCAAAGCCAGCCTCGGCAACGGTGAGGTGCTAAGCAACTTAGTGAGACCCTGTCTCTACATAAAACACAAAACAGGACTGGGGATGTGGCTCAGTGGTCAACTGCCCCTGAGTTCAATCCCCAGTACCCAAAAAAAAAGAATACTAAAAGGGCAATTTTTAGTGACTTTAGTTACAGTTAGATACAGTGTTTCCCAGTTAGCTAGTAAACTCTTTCAATAGGAAAAATATATTATTCAACTGAAACTTCCACCACAACCAGCACCATATGTAATATTAACTTAAGGCCTGGCATAGTGGCACATACCTATAATCCCAGTTACTTGGAGGCTAAAGCAGGAAGATCACAAGTTCAAGGCCAGTCTGGGTTGTTAAGGGAGACAATGTCTCAAAAATAAAAAAGGGCTCAGGAGTAGTAGCTTCATGGTAGAGTGTTTGCCTATCATACGTGAGGCGAACCCCAATACCACAAAATAAAACACAAAAAACAGGTCAGTATATCTGCAGAAAATTATTTGGAAAAAAAAAAAAACCTTTAAGCTTCACTTTAGTATAGAACCTATTCATACATCTACTGCCTCCCAAAGGGCCCTTCTGAATATTACAAATACCATGTATTGCTATACAGTAAAAACTGATTATTCTGATATCACCATCAGCCACATAAGGCAAAAGAATGTAATAAATGGATATCACATGTACTTAGGGATAAACTGAAAAGGCAGTAAGCCTTAGACCATCCTACTGCAACATGTAAATAAAAACTGCTTTGCAGGCTTAAGCAGCATATACCAACTTCACTGTTGGGCATAAAGAGGCTTTTTTTTTTTTTTTTTTTGGTACTAGAGATTGAACTCGGGGACACTCGACCACTGAGCCACATCCCCAGCCCTATCTTGTGGTTTTTTTTTGTTTTTTTTTTTTTTTTGGTACTGGGGATTGAACTCAGGGGCACTCAACCACTGAGCCACATCCCCAGCCCTATTTTGTGTTTTATGTAGAGACAGGGTCTCACTGAGTTGCTTAGCGCCTCGCCGTTGCTGAGGCTGGATTTGAACTCGCGATTCTCCTGTCTCAGCCTCCCTAAGTGCTGGGATTACAAGCGTGAGCCACCGCGCCCGGCTTCTATTTTGTGTTTTATGTAGAGACAGGGTCTCACTGAGTAGATTAGTGCCTCATCATTGCTGAGGCTGGCTTTGAACTTGCGATTTTCCTGTCTTAGCCTTCCTAAGTGCTGGGATTACAGGCTTGCGCCACCGCGCCCAGCTAAAAGGCTTCTTGATACAAGACCCTTATTTGCAAATTTTTAGAAACAACAGGGTGGACTGAGGCCTTTGAGAGGTGAGTGATAAGTTGAATCTAACAGAGAGACAGCAAAGAGAAATACAAGGGCAAGACAAAAAACAGAAGGGCAGCAAGAGGCCATTACCCTTTGAGTAATGAAAAGAAGCAATGGAAATTCACTGAATTTACCATGAGCCCACTATAAGCCAGGCATCTGGTGTTATAATAAAGACAATCCCTGACCTCAAGGGGCTAACAGTCCTAAGGGTAAGACATGGCATCTACCCCATTGTGTGTGCTTAATTTTAATTAGGAAAATTAAGCAGGTAAGGCTTCACAGAGAAGGGAGTGATTTAGTGTAGTCTTTGAAATGTGGAGGAGGATTTGCTGAGGGAAAAAAGGCAGTTTGAGCTAGTTATTTTGGGGGCAAAACACTCACATATTTTTATAGCTGTTCATTTGGGACTTCAAATCAAAGGCTTCTTAGATGCAGCACCACTGTCAATGATCTTTCTCTTTTTATCTTAAATACTGAAATGTTCAAGCCCAACTCTGGAACACAGCCAGAAGTCCCAGAATGAGGTGAGTGCTCGCAAAATCTGCTCTGTCACCTCCAAGTCCAGGCAGCCCAGCTACCCCATTCCTGCTCTCCTGGCAGCTAGGAAAGGAAGGCTAATTATACCCTCTTGCGGAGTCAGGCTGGGGGTAAAATGTGGATGCAGGCAAGCAAGGAATACACTGTTCTGCCACTAAGCCACCATGGGAGAGCTTTCCTACCTCCTAAGTCATGAGGATCCTAGTTTACCTGTGACAGTGTGGCCAGCCATGGCGGGTGTGTATGTGGGGGGATTTCATGCAAAGGGAGGGGGAAGCAGTGGATTGGGAGTGCTGAGGCATTAAGTGAGATGATCTTAATAAAATGCTTAGCAAGATCCCTGACACACAGCAAGTGTTGGATGAA
The DNA here is from genome assembly GCA_004024805.1 of Geosciurus inauris. Classification (NCBI taxonomy): domain Eukaryota; kingdom Metazoa; phylum Chordata; class Mammalia; order Rodentia; family Sciuridae; genus Geosciurus; species Geosciurus inauris. The sequence continues at coordinate 13,430 of PVHX01009361.1, forward strand.
TGTCACCCCTCATTAATATCACACTATATTACAGTAACACCTCAACTGTACTCCAACAATAAGATATTCTTCCTGCAGCCTACTTTTATGACGTTTAAGAGCAACTCTCCTAAACACATGACAAGTGTTTTTTCGAAAAATTTTAAAGGTTTGAGATCAAATTCCATCTCCACTGGCCTTAAGCACCCAAGCCCTAGAGTTCGACAACCGTCCCTGCCACTCTTCAGCCCCGTGACCTTGGGCACGGTACTTCGCCAATGGGTGCCTCAGTTTCCTCGGCTGTGAAGTGTGGCTAAGAATCCCTCCCCGCGCGGGGCGGTCGTGGGGTCCAGCAGTGGTCACCCCCTCCTGCTTGACAGGGCGAGGGCCAGGCCGCTCTCCCTTGGCCCCCGGGCTCTGGGGCGGCCGGGGTAGAAAGATGCTCAGCCCGGCTAGACTGCCGAGCTCTGCTGCCTGCAGAACAGGGGCAAGAAAGGGGTGGTCCTGGAGGGGGTCCCTGCGACCGAGGGTGTCGGCGTCCGGAGCAAGGCTCGACCCGAGTCGGTCGCACGCTGTCGCCCGCGGGCTGGGCGCGGGGAGCCGCGGCGAGAGGGCGGGCTGACCCGGGGAGGGGCGGAGAGTCGGGGGCCGGAGGAGGCTGGCGGGCAGTGCGGACCCTGGGCACCGAGGGCAAGAAGAAGCGACGCCCCCGCACGCCGCGCCGCGCGCCGGGACGGGCACAGAGCGCTCACTCACCTGAGGCGCCGACGCCGGCGGTCGGTGCAGCAGTAAGCAGCAGCGGCAGCGGTGAGGGGCGGGGGCCGGAGGCGCGACGGTCGCGCAGGCGCACTGAGGACGCTAGGGCCGCGCAGGTGCACTGCGCCCGCCTGCCTCGGGAACTACCGAGAAGATGGCGACCGAGGCCGGAGGCGCTGGCGGCGCCATGCTGGATGTAGTTTTTCTTGCTGCAGTCTCCTCCGAGAAATCTCAGAGGGGCGGAGAGGGAGGGGTGAAGAGTGCTGTGTCTGCCCAGCCTCCTCCCCTTCCTCTGAGTCACATCCTTATGAAATCCCTAAGAACCACGCGTGCCACGATTGGCAGCCTCCTTTTGAGGAGGCTTGAGGCCATACCCAAGGTCACAAGGCCCCCGTAAATTTTTGATGAATGAACACAGTAACTGAAAAACTTGAATTTGAGACTCATGGCTCCTAATTTCTAATCCTTTTGTATCACCTCTATAACTACTAGCCACACTGTTTTTTGAGTGCAATATGAGATGGATTTTTTGTTTTCCAGGATGATTGCACACATTAAACATAATAACCCAACAATTTAAATAACACTAAAATGCACAGGACATAATCCCTTTCCCTTACGTTTTATTCGTTGATCTATTATTTCTTTAATATTATGTATCACGGACTAAAGATTATTCCCTCAACTAAATGAGGGAAAATGGAATAAATACAACCAAACCTTTCAGAGGGCAATGATACTGTTATTCATCACACACAATTCCTGAACCAAATTTGGATAAAGGGAAAACTGATATTGAGCACAGCTCTTTATTATACATTTAGGTTTGTTCATTAACATTTACTGAATGCCAAATTGGTTCTAGTTCACGCTCCACTATCCATATGTCCATGGTTAGATTATTAATCTTTCTCCATGACTAAGTTCATTTATAATGGCAAAAAGAAAGAAGGAAAGAAAGAAACCACCTCACAAGTTTAGGTAAGGACTAAATGATGCTTAGTGCTCAATAAGTATTATTTCTCTGTGTTCTATTTAGCTGTTGAAGATACAACACACACGTCCAATCCTTGAGTTTGAACAACTACTATAACAAAATACACAATATAAGTAAACTAGGGGAGGTGTAATTACCTTTGGAAGTGATATATCCACATTTTATGGGTGAGGAAATTAAGGATATGAGGATTCACTCCAAGCTTTACATTCTTGCCATTATACTACTCTGCTTCTGAAAGAGTGGGCAATTAACACCATTCCTTTCATTGTTAAGTTAGCTTTCCTTGAGGCTGAAATTTCCTTTCTACTATGGACATCATCCACTTTTTTTTTTAGTTGTAATACGGACATAATGCCTTTATTTTTATGTGCTGCTGAGGATTGAACCTAGTGTCTCACATGTGCTAAGCCAAGTGCTCTCCCACTGAGCTACAACTCCAGCCCCATCATCCATTCATGTCTTCAATAATTAGACCTATCTCACAAGTTTTATCTCTAGTCCAAACTTTTCTACTCAGTTCTCTCCCTTTATGCCTGACAGACTAGTTTAAGTCTCCGTTTGGCATTCTAAATTGAACTACTAGCTTTTCGATTCCATGCTCTATAATCTACTCACTTGTTCAAGCCTTCATCTTCAGCAGCAAACTGATAATTGTTTTAAACCTGTTAACCTAATCCTTAACAGTATCCATGTAATAGATTCTATCCTTCTCCTGACCTTACAGGAAAGAGGTTAAATAACTTTTTCCCAATCAGGAAGTGGTGGAGTTGGGTTTTAACACATAGGCACCGTGGCTACCATGTTCCAGATACCATAAGCAACAGACAGTTCTCTCCCACTCATCCATTGTCGACACCCATCAGAAGCTGTTCCTTTTCACCTCTACTACTTTAGCAGCTTAACTGGGCTTTCATATCTACATCTTACTTGCTTCTATTATTATTAAAGTTCTGGCCAGGCACAGTTGTACATACCTATAATTCCAGCAACTTGGGAAGCTCCCACTTTCTTGGGGCATTGAGGCAGGAAGTACACAAGTTCAAGGCCAGCCTGCATAATTTAGTGAGACCCTGTCTCAAAATAAAATTAAAAGGGCTAAGCATCTAGCTTGGTGATAGAATGTTTGCCTAGCATGCACAAGGCCCCAGGTTCAATTCCTCATACCACAGAAAAGAAAAAAATGCTCCTTTTGCCTGGAATACTTGCCCAGTTCAATGTTTTTAACCTTTCCAAGTTAGGTGTATCATCTCTTCTGCAGAAGTTTCCTGTGTTCCTTTTTTCCAGTAGAATGAGCATGAAGGGAATTCCCCTATGTTCTTTGTTCTCTCTCCAGTTCCTAAAACTGTTTAGGGACTCAATAATATATGAATGAAGAACATATATGAATAAGAAACAAACAGGGCTGGGGTTGTGGCTCAGTGGTAGAGTACTTGCCTAGCGCGTGTAAGGAACTGGGTTTGAACCTCAGCACCATATAAATAAATAAACAAAACAGTTATGATGTCCATTTACAACTAAAAATATTAAAAACAAAACAAAAAAACCCCTGTAGGGCAAGGTAAGGAGATATCACCTCTCCAATGGGTGTTTAGGTTTAAGATTTAATATTTTACTAGATGCCTAAATGTATAGGTTTTGTCCCATTAGTGGGATGAGAATATGAAAAACATTAAGAATACATTAGCTGGTATTTTACTGGTAATAAGTGCTGAGGCATATCTTCACATTACTGCTCACTTCACCTTGATAAAGAATCTTATTTTCGGGGCTGGGGTTGTGGGTCAGTGGTAGAGCGCTTGCCTAGCAAGTGTGAGGCACTGGGTTCGATTCTTAGCAGCACAAAAATAAATAAATAAAGGTGCACCAACAACTTAAAAAATATTTAAAAAAAAAAAAAAGAATCTTATTTTTTTTATTTTTATTTTTTAGTTGTTGATGGACACAATGTCTTTATCTTATTGCTTTGTACGTGGTGCTGAGGATCGAACCCAGGGCCTCACGCATGCGAGGCAAGCGCTCTACCGCTGAACTACAATCCCAGCCCCCAAGAATCTTATTTTCTATTAAGCATTCTTTGCCTTTAATCATTTTTAGGGACTGGGGATATAGCTCTGTGGTAGAGCAAGCACATTGTTAGCATGTACAAAGCCCCTAGGTACAATCCTCAGCACTACAAAACACATTTAAAAAAAAAACATTCAAAACATATATAAAGACAGGAAATCTTTAAATTATTTATAATTTTATAGATTATTAATAAATACAAAGAACTACTGGGAAACAGGGAGTGGAGCTTGGTGGTAGAACACTTGCGTAGCATGGCCCTGGGTTTGATCCCCAGTACAGAAAAAAAAGAAGAAAAAAAAAAAAAAGAAAGAAAATTAAAAGTAGCACTTAGCTCCTTCTTGCCATGAATTAGAAGTCTAAGATATCAACTTAATGTTAAAAACTAAAGTACACTCAAGACATAAAAAATGAGTAGTATTTTCTTAAATTGGACACTTTGTGAACTAATATATGTATTTTAATGATGCAAACAATGCTCAATGCTCTTCTACCTAAAATTACCTTTCACAGCCACACCTTGAAAACCAGTCTGACCCCTTTATGATCAGAACCCAACTTGGCCCCTAAAATGTTTCATTAAACTTGGTCCTAAAAGACTTTGGTTTCAAAACCTGAAATCTTCATACTACGAAGGAAATTTAAAAGAATAAGCTGCTGGTTTTGAGGACCATTTCAAAAAGGAAGTTTCAAACATTTTGCATATTCCTAGAAAGAATGTGTTTACAATTTTCTTTTGGATGCATCAATTCTATCATTCAGAAAAAAGTCAAAGTGCTCTAGAGCTAGCTAGCCAGTTATCCTCAACAGCAACAGAACTCCAGCTGACTGCTGTGAAGTTGCCATGTGCTGGGGCACTCTTCCCAATCCACTCTTCTAAGTGTCTTCTGGCAGAAAAGCTGGGCAAGGTCATTGACAAGATCCAGAGCAATGTGTGGTAGATGGCTTCTGTAGGTGAAGTTTAAGCAATTTTCGAGCAGGTGAAGGATCTAATTGTTGCATGCTTCTCTTCTCTGCAGAGGAAATGAGACAAGAATTCAATTTCAAGGGGTTGGGGTTATGGCACAGTGGTAGCGTGCTCGCCTAGCATGCGTGAGGCACTGGGTTCGATCCTCAGGCACCACATAAAAATAAAATAAAAATATTCTGTCCACCTACAACTAAAAAATAGAAATAAAAAAAAATTAAATTTCAATTCAATTTATATAAAATTTATTGAAGAGCTGAGGGTGTAGTTCAGTGGTAGAACACTGGCCTAGCATGCATGGAGCCCTGGGTTCAATCCCCAGTACTGCAAAAGAAACAAAAACCCAACCAACCAAACAAAAAAAAATGTGTGAACACTGCCAGTGAATGATATTACAATGACAAGACAGTCTGTCCTCAAGGAGATGGCAACCTGGTAGAAAAGCTACAACTATAACACAACGTAGTGAAGGTATGAAGGCTGGAGGATCAGAAAAAGCTTCAGAGGGGTAATGTGTTATTCTGTAGATTTTTAAAATGGAAGAAGTTAAATGTAATGGGTATTTTTTTTTTGGTACCAGGGATTGAACTCAGGGGCGCTCAACCACTGAGCCACATCCATAGCCCTATTTTGTGTTTTATGTAGAGACAGGGTCTCACTGAGTTGCTTAGCCCCTCACCCTTGCTGAGGTTGGCTTTGAACTCATGATTCTCCTGTCTCAGCCTCCCAAAGTGCTGGGATTACAGGTGTGTGCCACCACACCTGCTGGTAATGGGTATTTTTAAATGCCTGGATTTGCCAAAATGACAGTGAAGTTCATGGGGATTTTCTCAGTCTACTGTTCTCCTATGGAATTTACATCTAGAAATTTCCCATCAACAGTCAGGCACTGTGACACACACCTGTACTCCCAGAAATTTGAAAGGCTGAGGCAGGAGGACTGTAAGTTCCAGGCTAGCGTCAACATAGTGAGACTTGTCAAAATAAAAAGCCAGGGGCCACAGCTATATCGCAGTGGCAGAGTACTTGCCTAGCATATGTGAGCTACTGGGTTTGATCCTCAGTATCACATAAAAATAAATAAAATACAAGTATTGTGTTCATCTACAACTAAAAAAATAAAAAGTTGGGCACAGTGGCGCATGCCTATAATTCCAAGTGACTCAAGAGGTTGAGGCAAGAGAATTACAAATTTAAGGCCAGCCTTAGCAAATTAGCAAGACCCTGTCTCAAAATAAATATAAAAAGGACTGGAGGGGTCTGTGGTTGTCACTCAGTGGTTCAGTGCTTGCCTAGCATGTGTATGGCACTGTATTTGATCCTCAGTACCACGTAAAAATAAATAAAAAGATATTGTGTCCATCTATAACTAAAAAAAAAAAGTCAGGTGTGGTGGTTCACATCTGTAATCCCAGAGGCTTGGGTGGCTGAGGCAGGAGGATTGCAAGTTCAGAGCCAGCCTCAGCAATTTAGCAAGGCCCTAAGCAACTCAGTGAGACTTTGTCTCTAAATAATATATTAAAAAGAGCTAGAGCCTGGCATGGTGGCACAGGCCTGTAATTCCAGCACTTTGGGAGGCTGAGACAGGAGAATCTCAAGTTCAAAGCCAGCCTCAGCAATGGCGAGGCACTAAGCAACTCAGTGAGACCCTGTCTCTACATAAAACACAAAATAGGGGCTGAGCTTGTGGCTCAGTGGCAGAGCACTTGCCTATACATGTGAGGCACAGGGTTCAATCCTCAGCACCACATAAAAATAAATAAACAAAATAAAGATATTGTGGGCTGGGGTTATGGCGCAGTGGTAGCGTGCTCGCTTAGCACGCATGAGGCACTGGGTTCGATCCTCAGTACCACATAAAAATAAAAATAAAGATCTTCTGTTCACCTACAACTAAAAAATATTTAAAAAAATAATAAAGATATTGTGTCCATCTATAATTAAAAAATATTTTAAAAAATTTAAAAAGTTAAAAAAAAAAAAACACAAAATAGGGCTGGGGATGTGACTCAGTGGTCGAGTACCTGAGGTCAATCCCCAGCACCCCCCCCCCCAAAAAAAGGCTGGAGATGAGGCTTAGTGGTAAAGTACCCTGGGTTCAATCCCCAATACCTAAATAAATAAAAATTTTAAAAGGGTTGGGGGTGTGTGGCTCAGTGGTAGAGTATCCTGGTTAAATCCCCAGTATAATCCCCTCACCAAAAAAAATTTCCCATCAACATATTATTTATTGTGGGGAGAAAAACAAATCCCCTGATAGACATCCTATGCTCAGGACCACATGGCAGTTTGCATCCCTAAGGCCATCAGATTTAGAACAGCCTAAGCTCCAGTCCCCTGGAGACACCTACCAAGCTGTGCTGACACCTTCTGGAAGCACTGGGTACTTTCATCCATAAAAGCTTGCAGCTGCTTTACTGATCCTTGTAGCTCATCCATCTGCAGACAAAAGAAACAGAGCTGCAGAGCTCCATGGCTTCTCTGATATTCCTCAAACTTCCCTGGGAGTCACCTGCTCAGCTTTGGGCCCCTTAGTCTTTCAGCCTGGAATGCTTATGCTAGACATTCTCTGTTGACTCCTCCTGAGCCACTCCCCACTTTTCTCCAGCCTGCTCTATGCCCTCAGAGGGTGACCCCCATGACCTCTACCAACAGGTCTGAGGCTGACCCCTATGAGCTGTACCAACAGGGTGCCACATCTTCTAGTTTCTGGTTGGGTGTGATTACAAGGGGACCCTAGTGAGAGGGAGCTCAATGAGGCCAGGGTATTTATTACCCAGGATTATTCCCAGAAAGGTCATCTTGAGTTAGCTGCATCATGCAACTGAGGTCATAGCTCTCAAAGTATGGGTTGTTCTCTCCTCAGATGCCACAGTAACTGCTCCTCCCTTCAGGCCAACAGGTAGGATAAGCTCAGCTGCCTCTAAGCTGCAGGTTATTTCATTAACCCTTGTGGTTCTGTGGTACTTATACTTTTATCCATAGGTGCCTTGAAATAAGGTTATTTCAAGTGCCCATCTGCTTCCTGTTGAAACTAAGACTGACAAAATACTGTTCCCCCAATGTCCTCACGGCTCACTTTCTCATTCCTTCAAGTTTCTGTTACCTGGAACCTCGGTGGAGCCTTTGATAACTGCTTTATGTAAAAAACAACCTGAAGCCCTTTCTGTAATCTCTGGTCCCCTTATCCTGCTTTATTAGTACCTACCCCATATACGTACTTTTTATTATTTTTTTATTGTCTTATGTTTCCCCCAGATGGAAGTAAACATGCTAATTATACATATTCTCTGTATTTATTTCCAAGGATGATGCTATAGTTTGATTTTGAATGTCCCCCAAAGGCTCTCATGTTAAAGGCTTGGCCACTAGCTTGTGATGCTACTGGGAGGTGGAGCCTAGATGAAGGAAGTTCCATGGGGGGGGTGCCCTTGAAGGGACAGGGACCCAGGCCCCTTCCTCTTTTCACTTCCTGGCCACCACAAGGTAAGCAGCCTTCTCAGTCATGTGTTCCACCATGACGTATTGTGCCACACAGGCCCAAAACAATAGGGCCATGCAACCATGGACTGAAACCTCTAAAACTTGAGTCAGACTAAACCTTTCCCTCTTACAAGTTGATTATTTCAGGAATTTTGTCACAGGGAGTGGAGAGCTAACTAACAGATAACAAGGAGCAAAGCTGGAAAGCCCAATCAAATAAGATTAAGCCAACTTACCACCAACTCCATACAATCTAATGCTTTGTTCTGGTTCTGTAAAATTTTCTGATAGTCAGGTTTTGTGTTAAGAACTTCACTCTGGGAAGACCCAAGATAGGTTGGGGGCTCTACTTTGACTTCAGTAATTTTGGTTTCACCTGATTCTCTAAAACAAAACAAAACAAAAAAAGAGTTTTCAAGGAATTTTATATCACTTTCTGAAAAAGATATCAAAGATTATTTCTGAAAAAACCTCCCACAAACCCAAATCAGTATTTTTCTATACTACTCTAGGTATGGGATCTCTCTTTTTGGTAGTAGTGACTGAACCCAGAGGCACTCTACCACTGCGCTACATCCCAGCTTTTATTTTTATTTTTTAAATCTTGAGACAGGGTCTCACTAAGTTACTTAGGCTGGCCTCAAGCTTGTGATTCTCCTGCCTCAGGCTCCTGAGTTGCTAGGATTACAAGTGTGTGCCACTGTGCCTAGATCTCCTTTTTCTTTTGCAGTAGTGAGATCAAACCCAGGGCCTTGCACATGCTAGCCAAGTATTCCACACTGAGCTATTCTGCCAGCTTCAGGTATAGGCTCTCTTCACAAAGGGTTTTGAAAAACTGTCTTGTATAAAAGTTCTTATACCACGAGACTCCAGAAAATGCTAAAAGTTTCAGGTCAGTTAACTCCACCTGACAGTAAGGTCCATGTACAAAAAGGGCTAATTGAAGTAAAGTGAATCCAAAGTCTGCTACCCTAAAGTCAATGTCTATAACATTTACCAAAAAAAATGCTAATCTACCTCAAGTTCATGAAAATTGATGGAAACCTTTTTATAACAACTATCACTGCAATTTACTGAATGCTTCATGAGGTGCCAAATGTTGCTAGTCACTTTCCATTTAACATCAATTACCACTACAACAACCTGACAAGAGGTAATATCATCCCTGTTTTCAAATGAGGAACCCCAGACTCCAAGAGAATGATCTGCCTGAGGTCACGTAACTGAGGAGTAGACAGGATCTTAACAGACTGCTTCTAGAAGCATTTCTCTTAAACTATAAACTTTGCCACAAAAGTTTTTATTCTGAAACTGCCATTCTGATAACTGCTATCAGGTGGGGGTAAATAAAGTAACTGATAACCCCCACTCCCTGTATTGGAAAAGTTTTTCAAACCATGTTCCTCAAAGCCCCTGAGAGGCCGCTTTTGCAATTAGAGTTTTGGCTCACTTTTTATAGTTGGGTTTCTAGCTAAGACTACTGGGAGGTGGGAGGAGTTTAAATTTACTGGCTTACATGCTCAATTAAATCAAAATTCAACACTTTCTCACTTTCAAGGTACAAAGATCTGGATCCTTCTTCCTTCTCTACTCCCCCTGTGTGTTTTTGTGTCTCTATGAAAACCCTGCAGGGTCTCTCCCATACCTGAATCTCAGAGTCCATGTGCTCACTCAGGTCTCTTGACTATTGTACTTGGCCCAGACCCAGGTGGACAGGTGCAAAGCAGAGATGTGCTTGCCTCCCTAAGGATGGGAAACCGCAGCCAAAGGCACAGAGGCAATTCTGTTCTGAGACTAAAAATAGTGAGGCCAACTTTTCCTTCCTTCTAGGCCATTCTCTGTTTATGGTCAGAGAGTACTAATACACATTTTTACAGAGTTTTGATGAGTTTACTGAACTGAGAGAAAGGGCTCATCATTCAATTTGTGCTAACAGAACTGAAATAAATGCAAATCAAATTTCACAAGGTAAAAAGATAGCTTCCTGTTCACAGATCTTACCTGGACATCGCTTCTGGCAGTACCTCTTTCTGGTAGCGTAGCAAGAGCTGATCCCAAGTCTGACTTTCCAAAGAAAATCTACAGAATTGGGGAAAAAATATTCAGTTAATTTTAGTCATTTCATTTGTAATCACTCAGGGCAACAATAAGTATCTTAGGCATATAATCTGGTTATAAAATGTGAATAAAAAAGTCATTAAAGGATTAGAAAGCTAAACTGATCAGAGGATATTAATTCGATAAATAAAACAAGAGTTCTTAAAATGAAATTAGCATCCTCATATTTCATAGACTCCTTCCTATGAAACTAGCAATCAGTAGAGCCCATAAACTTCTCAATATGTAGCCTTTTAATTTTTAGTGTTGATGTATTAGTACTGAACACCATGTTTACAATTCACTTTTCCCAGGTTTATTTTCCCTAGATGGAGAATGAATTTAGACTTTTCCATATAAGGTTCACTCATTTTCACTTACTTTGCTATATATTCCTTCATCTCAGCTACTGACTTCTCCAGAGACAAATCTGATGCTTTTCTGGAATATAGATAGGATTATGAGATTAACATGAATCTTTCAAGAAATACTTGTTTTTAATATAATGCCCTATATAATTTCTTTGCAGTGCTGGGAATTGAACACAGGGCTTTACACTTGCTAGGCAAGCACTCTACCACTAAGCTACATCTCAGTCCCTACATAATTTTAGTGGCAATAAAACATATTCCTAACTTTTTACCTTTCACCAAATATTTGTGCTGGGACTCTATTTCACTTTTTGTGTGTGTTTGTGTGTGTGTGTGAGAATGTGAGAGATACTGGGGATTGAACCTGGGGGCATTCTACCATGAGCTACATCCCTATCCCTTTTTAAAATGTTTAATTGTGAGACAGGATATCACTAAATTACCAAGGCTGGCCTGAAACTTGAAATCCTCTTGCCTTAGCCTTCTCAGTAGCTGGGATTACAGGCATGCACCACCATGCCTGGATCTGTCTCACTTTTGCACTAGATAATAGCTTCCTAACTAGTGTCTTTGGTTCCATTTGTCTCATCAATGCCAATTCACACCACGGACAGATTAACTTTTCTAAAAATAGTCCTTTAATTTTTTGCCTTGCTTAAAAACTCTGTGATTAGCTGGGTTCAGACTGTAACTACAGGTGGCATATACCTATAATCTTAACAACTTGGTAGGCGGAGGCAGGAGGATCACAAATTTCAGGCCAGCCTAGGTTTAATCCCCAGTATCATATTTAAAACTCTGCGACTGTATTGGGCAACAAAAAAAAGCCCAAACTCCTTAAACTGGTACTTAGGGTTCTATGTTCTGGCTCCGCCCAATTCAACAATTTTGATTCCTACTATTATTCAATTCAATCCAGCTCAGTTGGATGATTAATTCTAATGGAAAGGAAGCAGGCACTAAAAATACCAAAATACTGTAGATGCTCTTGGTACTCTGCCTGGCAAAGACACAAAGTAGTGCCACCATTCCTTTTTTTCTACCAAGGCCTGGGAACCTAAGATGCAGGTGCCTATGCTTAAATAAAATACATTAAAAGAGATGCTGTGGTGAGCTAAAATACCTTTCATTTTCCTGATTAGAAATGTCAATCCTAAAGCCAGGCGTGGTGGCTCAAGCCTGTAATCCCAGCACTTAGGGAGGCTGAGACAGGAGAATCTGAGTTCAAAGCCAGCCTCAGCAATGGTGAGGTGCTAAGCAAGCAGCTCAGTGAGACCCTGTCTCTATAAAAACACAAAACAGGTCTGGGGATGTGGCTCAGTGGTCGAGTACCCCTGAGTTCAATCCCCAGTACCAAAAAAAAGAAAAGAAAAGAAATGTCAATCCTAGCCGGGTGCGGTGGCACACACCTGTAATCCCAGCACTTAGGGAGGCTAAGAGGAGAATCTCAAGTGCAAAGCCAGCCTCAGCAATGGCGAGGCACTAAGCAACCCAGTGAGACCGTCTCTACATAAAACACAAAATAGGGCTGGGGATGTGGCTCAGTGGTTGAGTGCCCCTGAGTTCAATCTCCAGTACAAAAAAAAAAAAAAAGAAATGTCAATCCTAAGGACCGATGGAAAAGTGGAAAAGTAGACCTTCGTGAAGTCCAAACATAAAGTTCATGATGTAAGTCCAAGTGCATGTTTGTTGCAGGGCACAGTTAGTGGGTTGGGGATAACGAACCTGAAGAACTACCAATTTTGGGGGTGGACTTTTTAATTTATGCTAACATTCTTGCTTGTCAAGATCCAAAGAACACGAGTTTCTTTCATCTGACATGACTAGCAAAGATCTGAATTGTGCTTTTTTCATCTTTCCATGGCTGGCTCCTACTCATCATGCAGTCTTACATGTCTCAGTCCAGAGGTCAAATCATTAGAGAATTTCTCTGAACATTCTACCTTAAGTTGCCCACATCCTCAAGTCACTATTATTTGTTAACTTTCCTGATCATCACTATCTGAAATCACATTTTCTCTGTATCTGACTGTCTCCTTTACATACCATGTATGATAACAGGATCATTGTTGGGCTTATTTATATCACTATATCCCCAACATCTAAAAGAACATGATACATAAGAAAAATGCTGGATAAATGTTTGTTGAATGAACAAACAACTGTTTAATAATAATGAAAAGTCCTAATTCAGTTATAATTTAGGACAGAGGGGAATTGCTCTTACTCTTTTGAATCTTCAAAACATTTTTGTAGAGTTCCATCATTTTCCATTCTGTCTGCAAAATGTTTCAACTCCTCAGAAAGAGAAGATGCTAGAGAGAGTAAAATAATGTCATAAAATAGAATAAAATTTTTTCTCCGGGCGCGGTGGCTCAAGCCTGTAATCCCAGCACTTAGGGAGGCTGAGACAGGAAAATCGTGAGTTCAAAGCCAGCCTCAGCAATGGCGAGGTGCTAAGCAATTCAGCGAGACCCTGTCTCTACATAAAACACAAAATAGGGCTGGGGATGCGGGTCAGTGGTCGAGTGCCCCTGAGTTCAATCCCCAGTACCAAAAAAAAAATTTTTTTCACAATGAGCTAACAAAGATACTTAAGGTGTTCTCAGGCCTAGAAAACACTTTCTAGTGTTCTGTTACATTCTGGCCCTCTCATTCACCCAAAGAAGTGATCCAAGTATGCAGACAAATTTTGTCTTTTTTCTCTAGTAGATACAGATAAAATGAAAGATAACTCTTCTTCATGGCATTTTTAAGCATTTGTATACTCGACTAACGAAAAAGTGGTTAAACAAATATATAAGTTCTAACAACTTCATTTTTTTCAGGAGATATGAACTTCTGGCACTAGAAGAAAAAACATTAAGAAGTCAGGAAATAGGCAAGAGCGTAATGAGAGATAATGATGGCAAATAAAAAATGCATGCACACTGGGAGAGGTAGCACATGCCTATCTACAATCCCAGCAACTTGAAAGGCTGAGGCAGGAAGATTGCAAGACTGAGGCCCTCTCTACAACTTAGTGAGACCCTGTCTCAAAATAAATAAAAAGGGCTGGGGATGTAGCTCAGTGGGTAAGCTACCCTGGGTTTAATCCCTGGTATCAAAAAACAAAGAAAAAAACATGTGCACACCCCTCTCACCATACACAAAACTCAACTCAAAGTGGATCAAGGACCTAGGAATTAGACCAGAGACCCTGCGCCTAATTGAGGAGAAAGTAGGCCCGAATCTTCATCATGTTGGATTAGGCCCCGACTTCCTTAACAAGACTCCTAAAGCACAAGAAATAAAAACAAGAATCAATAAATGGGACGGATTCAAACTAAAAAGCTGCTTCTCGGCAAAAGAAACAATCAATGAGGTGAACGGAGAGCCTACATTCTGGGAACAAATTTTTGCCACACACACATCAGATAGAGCACTGATCTCCAGGATATATAAAGAACTCAAAAAACTTAACACTAAAAAAAACAAACAACCCAGGGCTGGGACTGTGGCTCGGTGGTAGAGCGCTTGCCTTGCATGCGTGAGGCACTGGGTTCGATCCTAGCACCACATTAAAAAAACAAATAAATAAAATAATGATATTGTGTCCATCTGCAACTAAAAAAAATATTAAAAAAAAAACCCCAATCAATAAATGGGCTAAGGAGCTGAACAGAAACTTCTCAGAAGAAGATATACAATCAATCAACAAACACATGAAAAAATGTTCAACATCTGTAACCATTAGAGAAAAGCAAATCAAAACTACTCTAAGATTTCATCTCACACCAGTCAGAATGGCAGTTGGGAGGCTGAGACAGGAGAATCGCGAGTTCAAAGCCAGCCTCAGCAATGGCAAGGCCTAAGCAACTCAGTGAGACCTTGCCTCTAAATAAAACACAAAATAGGGTTTGGGATGTGGCTTAGTGGTCAAGTACCCCTGAGTTCAATGCCTGGTACCAAAAGAAAAAAAAAAATTAATACAAACAACAAGAAGTGTTGGCGAGGATATGGAGGAAAAGGCACACTAATACATGCTGGTGGGACTGCAAATTGGTGCAACCAATCTGGAAAGCAGTATGGAGATTCCTTAGAAAACTTGGAATAGAACCACCATTTGACCCAGCCATCCTTTGGTTTATACCCAAAGGACTTAAAAACAGCATACTACAGTGACGCAGCCATTTCATTGTTTATAGCAGCACAATTCACAATAGCTAAACTGTGAAACCAACCTAGATGACCTTCAATAGATGAATGGATAAAGAAACTGTGGTATATATACACCATGGAATATTACTCAGCATTAAAAGAATAAAATCATGGCATTTGCAGGTAAATGGATAGAGCTGGAGAACATCATGCTAAGCGAAGTAAGCCAATCCCAAAAAAACAAAGGCTGAATGTTCTCTCTGATAAGTGGATGCTGATCCATAATGGGGGAGGGGGCATGGGAAGAATGGAGAAACTTTGGTCAAAGGGGAGGGGAGGGAGGGAATGGGACATGGGGGCAGGAAAGATGGTGGAATACGATGGACAGCAATGCCCTAGGTTCATGTATGACTGCACATATGGTGTAATTCTACACTGTGTACAACCAGAGAAATGAAAAGTTGTGTCCCGTTTGTTTACAATAAATCAAAATGCATTCTGCTGTCATATAAACCTAATTAGAATAAAAAACAAACAAACATGTGCACAAGACAAAAACAGGTCTCTACTAGACTTGAAAGAGCCCACTATCACACTCAGGTAAAGAATGTGAAGGGGAAATGTTAATTATCCATCAAGCTAACCCAGATATGTCTACTCTAATTATGGTGCAATTCTGAGATAAACAATCTCTGCTGACAAGTAAGCCTGAGTATTTTCTAGGTCTTTTTAAAAATAAAGTACCAGGTTCAAAGCTTACTCATCTATTCTTAGTAACTTACCTTTTGCTCTAAAACTTTCAAGACTGAAACCTTTAGTGTCCCTTAGGAAAGGTTCAAGTTTCTGTACAGAGAACTAAAAAACAAAAGTATTTTCAGTACAACAACAAAAAATTTCCAGGCCAGTCCTATAGATTTATAATGTTTAATAAATGTGAAAATAAATATGATTTAATTTTTTTCACCCAGGACTTCTCATACAAACAGAATGCCAGGAATAAAACTCTTTCTTGCTCAGACTATACCTTTTAACTCAGAAAAAAATGGTCATTTAATTCACACAAATTGTTTGCTTCTCTAAACTTCCATAAGCATCAGTGAGCCATAGCATAAACAATACAATCAAAAAAAGAAGAAAAAGTGAACTAGGCGTGGTGGCGCACACCTGTGATCCCAGCACTTTGGGAGGCTGAGACAGGAGAATCATGAGTTCAAGGCCAGCCTCAGCAACAGCGAGGCACTAAGCAACTCAGTGAGACCCTGTCTCTACATAAAACACAAAATAGGGCTGGGGATGTGGCTCAGTGGTCGAGTGCCCTTGAGTTCAATCCCTGAGTTCAAAAAGAAAAAAGAAAAACTGTATAACATGTATCATATATTGGTTTAGCATGTAGTCATAACTCCAGTGTCTGTAATAACTTAGATTTTTACGTCTACCCACTTTAAATTCCCATCACTTGCTGTCAACAGGCAAAAGATACCATACTGGGGAAATCTGTTAGCTGCTGTTATTATGGCGCAACAAGGAGGCTAGTAGACAGCTTGGTCTGAAAAGAACGCACTGCTGGGATTAAATCTGGCTTTTAGATTAATCTCGACCAGACGAAAACATCTTGTCATCAGTTCATCACGTACTAATATCTCTTAAGTTGGAAAAATAACAGTAGAAAGAACAAAAAAATTGAAAGCATTTCCCAATCCCAAGAATCTCACCTGAAAACTGGAAAGCAGGAGAGCGCCAAGCCGTTTGCTTTCTGCTAAGTCAACACTGATGGACCTGCTGAGCTCTAAGATAAAATATCACATCTAAGGAAATGCATACTTACACAGCCAGCAAAATAAACAATAAAAACTTCCTCCCTTGACGCACTCCACCTTAAGGCAAGAAGCAGCCTTCTCTGATTAAAGGGAGAATTCAAATTCTTCCATATTCCCAGACGAATGAAAAAATTTTTAAAAATATTTTAAGAATCTTTTTTAGTTATTACATTAAACTCTTATTTTGTTAAACAAGGTAGATATGAAATAACTTTTTATAATTCGTATTCATCATTCGAAGAAAGGAGATGAGAACATTTGAGCATTTTTACATGACACGCACTGCAAGGTGCTTTAAAGACTTTAAGAGTCTTATAAATTCCACGAGCTCCATCTTAGAAATGGGTAAACTGAAGCCAGAGGAGAAATGATCTGTCTGAAACGAGAGACTGGAGGATTCAAACCCAAGTCTATTACCAGTCAGTGTTTTACCCACTAGTACCATGCTGACTCCCTATAATGACCTATTTAACATGAAGAGCTAGTAATATAGCAAGTGTTGAACACTTGCTATATAAAAGTCATCTGATTAAATGCTATGTACACATCATTAAACTTAAGAGGCAAGTGGCTTATCAATTCCATCTGATGAAAGATGACACTAAGGAACAAAGGCTGGGTAACAGATAATGTACTCAAGGTAACATAATGAGTTATGAGAACACTGACTGGACGCTTTCCATAATTATGCCGTTGATTCCTCAATTGCAAAATGTAGATATTGTTTATTTCAATTATGTCCATTTAAAACAATAATATAGCTGAGTGTGGTGGCGCATGCCTGTAATCCCAGTGACTAAGGAGGCCGAGGCAGGAAGATTGCAAGTTCAAGGCCAGCCTCAGCAACTTAGCAGGATCCTGTCCCAAAAGAAAAATAAAAAACGCTGGGGATGTAGCCCAGTGGTAAAGCGTCCCTGGGTTCAAGTCCCAGTATCAAAGCAAAACAGAAGGGTCTGGGATTGTGGCTCAGCGGTAGAGCGCTTGCCTCGCATGCATGAGGCACTGGGTTCGATCCTCAGCACCACATAAAAAATAAACAAATAAAATAGATATATCCATCTACAACTAAAAAAATATTAAAAAAAAAAAAAAAAACACCAAAAAACTAAAACAGAACAATTATACAGCCAAGGATATCTGCTTTGAGAATTATGAGAGCTATGTGTCTGTTTGCCCTCCAGTTTTAGCTGGCCATTTTAAAAAACTTTTAGGGCTCCTCTCTTGATTCTTACTACTGTTAGTCAAGCAAAATAGGGTTCTTTCTGTCTATAGCCAAGGAAACCTGACAGGTGGCCAGGAATAACCAGAAAATAACCAATCTTATTACATTGGTGATGTCCTGTTATACACAATTTTAAGACTAAAAATGCTCTAGATGCCAGGGGCAGTGGCGCATGCCTGTAATCCCAGCACTTAGGGAGGCTGAGACAGGAGAATTGCGAGTTCAAAGCCAGCCTCAGCAAAGACTAGGCGCTAAGCAACTCAGTGAGACCCTGTCTCTACATAAAACGCAAAACAGGGCTGGGATATGGCTCAGCGGTCAAGTAACCCTGAGTTCAATCCCCGGTACCCCCTCCCCCCAAAAAAAAACAGCTCTGGAATAAGATGAAGGTAGGGCTAATCCTGAGGAACTACTAATGTTTTCTTGGCACATCTACGGAGTGAAGCACATGGGCATTGATTTGGCAGCAATTTTCCGATGTGTTAAATGGCTGTTTGTATCCAGATTTCCTCCTATACATCAGACCACTTGGATGGTAATATCTTTTTTTTTTTTTGCTGTACTGGGGATTGAACCCAGGGTGCTCTACCACAGAGCTACATCCCTACCCCTTTGTTTATTATTTTGGGACAGAGTTTCACTAAGTTGCCAAGGCTGGCCTCAAACTTGCCATCCTTCTGCCTTGGCTGTGCCACCACACCTGGCTGGATGGTAATATCTTAAAGTAAGCCGGGTGCAGCGGCGCATGCCTATAATCCCAGCACTTTGAGAGGCTGAGACAAGAATCGCCAGTTCAAAGCCAGCCTCAGCAATGGCGAGGTGCTAAGCAAATCAGTGAGACCCTGTCTTTAAAACACAAAACAGGGCTGGGGATGTGGCTCAGTGGTCGAGTACCCCTGAGTTCAATCCCCAGTACCAAAAGAAAAAAAAATCTTAAAGTAATCACAATAGCTTAACATTTGAGATATTACTGTGTGCCAAGTACAGGTGTACTATGTTATACATCAACTCATTTAGTTCTCACACAGCCCTGTAAGATAGGTATTATTTCACTCCCAGTTTACTAGCAAGGACCTTAAGGCAAAGGAGTTTAAGTAATCCACTCAATTCCACACTAGATTTTCCATATTATGTCCTGCATTTTGATTCTCAGATATAGTTACAATTGTAAATTCACATAAAATGACATTCAAATACGGTATCCTTAAGAACAACATTTTCGGGGCTGGGGTTGTGGCTCAGTGGTAGAGCACTTGCTTCGCATGCGTGAGGCACTGGGTTCGATCCTCAGCACCACATAAAAATAAATAAATTAAATAAAGATATTGTGTCCATCTACAGCTAAAAAATATTTAAAAAAAAAAGACTACATGAGTCGGGCGCGGTGGCTCAAGCCTGTAATCTCAGCACTCAAGAGAGGCTGAGACAGGAGAATCGTGAGTTCAAAGCCAGCCTCAGCAATGGCGAGGTGCTAACCAAACCAGTGAGACCCTGTCTCTACATAAAACACAAAATAGGGCGGGGGATGTGGCTCAGTGGTTGAGTACCCCTGAGTTCAATCCCCAGTACCAAAAAAAAAAAAAAAAAAAAACAACCAAACAAACTACATTTTCATTCTTTTTGGTGTTGAGGATTGAGCCCAACACCTCATGCTCCTTAGCGCACACTTCTTCACCACTGAGCTACACCCCAGTCCCACTCTAGATATTTTTGTGTGTATCTTCCCTTTTGAAATTTTTCTAGTTATAAAGGCTAAAATCAAGGCTCAACCCATCCACCTTCTATTCCACTTTAGGTATGAGGCAGAAAGCCACTGGACTCTTTAATGCCTATCATCTGAGCAGGGGATGAGTATCGAACAATTAGCAATCAGAATATGCTCATGGTGGCTCATGACATAAACATCAATAATACTGAACACTTAATAGGTGTGACATCAGAATTTATAAACATAGACCATCCTTACACAGTAGATATTATCTCCATTTTATAGTTGAGGAACTGAGGCTCAAAAAGGTGAAGTGAATTGCTCCAAGTCACATAGCTAAAAAGAAGCAAAGTCAGGTCTATTCTGTCATACTTTCTGTCATTCCTGTCCTTCCTCATTGCCTCTTATCTGAGCTGGAACCTGTCTTATGTACATAGCACCCCACCTGTGATGCCCTGATGGAAGGGAGGCAGTGACTTCCGTCGGTTTATTTCTTTCATACTTGCTCGCCGCCAGGACTGTCTCCTGTCTGGATGATGGAAAGTCTGTTCTTGAGGGAACAAATGAAGGGATCTTAACTGAAGTCCTTCCTGGTGGCCGACATCACAACTTTCTCCTTTTTCTGGGCTAGAGCCAAGGTGAATTCTTTCCTTTGTAATGCCTTGAGTCATCTCCAAGGAGGCAGATGATTTGGTAAACACTTCCACAGGGTTGAGACTTGTTTGCAATTGATGATCATGAGTCTTAGATGTCACTGGTTTCTCTTCTAGTATTTGTTATAAAAAAGTCAAAATACAAAATCAAACCCATCACAACTGAGTATATGAACAAAAAGATGAAAAAAGAAAACATGCCCCTACACAGAGGCATGAGCCTGTGGTTCCAGCTATTTGGGAGAATCAACTGAGCCCAGGAGTTTGGGCCAGCCTGAGCACAGCACAATCCAAGAAGATGATGATGAAAGGAGAGAGAAGAGAAAAGGAAGAAGAAGGAGGGGTGGAGAAGGGAGAAAAGGAAGAGAAGGGTGTGTGTGTGTGTGTGTATGCAGAAAAGAAAAAAGAGAGAATATGCACTCAGATCATGGAAACACTGAGGAGGCACTTATGCAAAATACATGAATGTGACTCTAAATCAACCAGGATCCAGGAAACAATTAGGTTATGGCTCAGAAGCCTGAACTCAAGGCAAGAGGCCTTGAATTTCACAATACTCGCCTTTTACGATCTCTGATTCAGTCACTGAAGCCATCCCGGGTAGAGAACTCTGAAAACAGGAAAACAAAGTGATCTGTTCCTTTACATTTCGGGCCCAGTCTCATTGGGGCTTTACTACTCTAGAATAGACCTGTGCTTCCCATCTTCTCTGAACTGCCTTCACCCACCTCCTCTACTGAGTATACAGAACAGGTCATTACCCTCTATTCTGAACTTCTACAGAATTTATTGCTAGAAATACATATCTCCCTTAAACATATGCCCTACCTATCCTCCACTAGCTAAAACTTTAACTAGTCCCTAACTTCCTAATTCAGTTGATGGCATCAGGACCTACTTGGTCTTCCAAACTAGAAAAACTACATCATCTTTTATTCCTTACTTTTAGCTCTCCAGACCAAGTCCTCTCAGTTCTACCAAGTGTCTAAATCTTTCCTCCATTGCCACCATCACTAGTGTAGTTGAAGTCTCACAATTTGTGCTCACTGGCCACCGCATTATTATTAGTTTCTTCACTGTTTTATGTACATTCAACACAGCTCCAGTGCAATCCATTCTTTAAAACAGCTGCAGAAAATTTTCCCAAGTGCATTCATCAACTTTTAATAAGCTGTCCCAGCCTAACCAATTGGGATCTCTGTGACTCCTATTCCCTGCAGCACTTTTGAATCTTTGCACATATCTGTCCTTTCTGTAAAATATTCATCCTTTCTAACCTCACTTAAATATGAAGCCACTTCTCTTGTGAGATTTGGTGGTCACGCCCCTTGGTCTCTAGTCCTGGCTGTAACATATTTTTCTCCCCAGTGTCTGTCACAGACAACTGACTTTTAAAAGAGGGCAGGGACACGGCTGAGGCATCTCTTCATCTTTCATGCTACCAGCAGACATCTGTATGTGGAGGTGCTTGGTAAAGAGAAATGAATAGAGGCTGGGCTTGTGGCTCAGTGGTAGAGCGCCTGCCTGGCATGTGTGCGGCACTGGGTTCGATTCTCAGCACCGCGTATAAATAAGTGAATAAAATAAAGGTCCATCAACTACAATATTTTTTAAAAAGAGAAATAAATAGATGCTGAAAGACAACATGGGAAATGTAATTTAACAAGTAAGTATCCTTCAAAATCTAAATCCTCTCCATCTTTATAACTTATCACACAGACCAAGCGGGGATAATAGCACCAATTTGTCACTTAAGCGCTTATTCTACCTAGGACCTGTGTACCATGTAGGCACTTTACTCACACCATGACCCCACTCAATCCTTTCCCCAACTTTGGGTGCTAGTATACACTCCACTTTGAAGACTGGGGAACTAAGGTTGGGAGGGGGCAAAAAGCCTGCCCAAGCTCGTCCCGCAGCCACCCTGGGGGCTCGGGTGGACCCCGCTGCGCGCCGCCCGGTCTCCAGCCATTTTCCAGGGCTCTAGGCCGCGGCTCTGCCCGAGGGGAGGCGCATCCGCCCTCGGGCTTGTTTTCGCTAAGGTCGCCGCGCCCCGCGGCCCCCAGTTTCGAGCAGCGACGGCGGTGGGGCGGACTGCACCGAGGCTGGGAAAGGGGTAGGCAAGGGCTTATCCCGGGAGAGGTGTGCGACTTCCTGACCTCAGAGCGACGCCCGTCCAGCCCGGAGCCTCCGTTCCTGAAACACAGGCCACAGGTCACTTTGTCCGCGGCCCTAGGTCAGCCCTGGGCTCCAAAGCCACTGCGGTGGCTCCTCTCAGGTACAACTCCGCGCGCAGTCCACAGTCTACGTCACCGTTGCCACTTCCGAAGATCCCGCCAATCACCGGCGCATGCGCGGCCGACCGGCTCTCGCGCGCAGGGACCGCGTCTCTGGCTTGACGCATGCGTGCTCCGGCGTCGGTGCTCTTGCTCGCCCCGCCCCTTGTCCCACTCCGTCCTTTCGGTCCCGACTGCCCCACGTCACTACCTCCCCAGGTGACACGCTCCGGAGTCCCCTCCTAGACGCTCCAGTCTAAGGTGTCCTTTTTGCGCCCGACCCGGCCCAGAACCCATCTTTAATGGGGAAACAGGCCGAGATAGGTGCTTGAGGAAGGCAGGCAGCGCATCAGAGAGCAACAGTTGCCCTGCGCCCCTCGCTAGGCCATCCATGGTCTCCCCTCTTTTTTTTTTTTTTAAAGCATTCTTTCTTTTTAATACTTTTATTTTATTTGTTTGTTTCGGTACTGGGGATTGAACTCAGGGGCACTCGACCACTGGAGCCACATCCCCAGCCCTATTTTGTGTTTTATGTAGAGACAGGGTCTCACTGAGTTGCTTAGTGCCTCGCCACAGCTGAGGCTGGCTTTGAACTCATGATTCTCCTGTCTCAGCCTCCCTAAGTGCTGGGATTACAGGCTTGCGCCACCGCGCCCGGTTTATTTATTTATTTTTATGTGCTAAGCAAGCGCCCTACCACTGAGCTACGACCCCAGCCCCGGTCTCCCCTCTCTTTATCCCCTAACTCCAAAAGCAACCTCTCCAGGGATGATTGGAGCTCTGAGCAGGAGCCTATCCTGCTCCTGTTCTAGGGGCTCCTTCAGTACTTGGCAAATTGGAGAACTCTCCTTCCCCTCCCCAAACGGTTTCCAACTCCTCTGCCCACCTGGTGAGGTTTCTTCTTTGTTCAAGCTCTGCCTTTTGTGTTGGAAGCCATTCCCTGCTCTTGCTAGCAAAATTCCCTGATTTTAAGCCTCATCTTAAGAACCGTCTCTCTCTCAGAGCCTTCTCTGTGGCTCCATGCTGAAAACCAGGTGTCTCTTCTGTGCTCCAGGATCCCGTCCAGTGCCTGCTCCACTATCCCTTCTTGGCCTCAGAGGCTCCAGAAAGCAGGCTGCTTCCTCAGCATCCAGTGTAGTGCTGTCGAAATGTCCCCTTTGATAAGTGCAGTCCTTTCTTTTAGATCTAAACACCTGCAAATGTTGAATTAACAGCAGTTCACAAGGCCTGAAGAAGGAGTGGGTAAAGGCAACAGGAACATGACTGGCCATCCTTCCACAGCAGGTGTGGTCATTAGTCAATGCTCCAAGAACAGAACTCAGTGCAACCAACCAGGACAGGGCATTCTGGGACATACTGAGAATATTGCCCCATGGAATCCAGAGCCAATCCATCCTCTATGTCTTTACCTTGTTAGGAATTCTCCCATGGCTCTCTCTTGTCCACAGGATGTGTAAATTTGTGTGTGTGTGTGTGTGTGTATGTGTTACTGGGGATTGAACCCAGGGCCTTGTGCATGTAAGGCAAGCATTCTACCAACTGAGCTATATCCCCAGCCCCCAAAATTATTTCTCTGTAAAGGCACTGTATGATCTGAACCAGCCTCTTTCATCATTCCCCATTCCATAGGCACCGAACTTCTTTAATTTCTCCGGTTCTGCTCTGCTTTCTTTTGTAGGACTGGGAGTTGAACTTGGGGCGTCATACATGCTAGGCAAAGTACCACTGAGCTACATTCTCAGCACTTTTAAAACTTTAGCTTGAGCTGGGTGCGGTGGCGCACATCTATAATCCCAGCACTTTGGGAGGCTGAGACAGGAGAATCGCGAGTTCAAAGCCAGCCTCAGCAATGGTGAGGCACTAAGCAACTCAGTGAGACCCTGTCTCTACATAAAACACAAAATAGGAGCCGGGTGCGGTGGCACATGCCTGTAATCCCTGCACTTTGGGAGGCTGAGACAGGAGAATCACGAGTTCAAAGCCAGCCTCAGCAACCACGAGGCGCTAAGCAACTCAGTGAGATCCTGTCTCTACATAAAATAAGGCTGGAGATGCGGCTCAGTGGAGGACCCCTGAGTTCAATCCCCAGTACCAACACAAAAACAAAAACAAAAACCTTTAGCTTGAGACAGGGTCTTGCAAAATTGCCCAAGCTGGCCTTGAACTTGTGATCCTCCTACCTCAGCCTCCTGAAGAGTTGTCTGCTCTTTATACTGGGCTTTCACACATGCTGTTCCTCTCCCTGTATCGTCTCTCCTTAGTCTCTTGCTTATAGTCCACTACTATCCCCTTCCTCTGGTCGGCATCTCAACCTTAGGTGTCAGTTCAGATTTCCCTTCCTCTATGAAGATTTTCCTGATTCCCTGGTGTTCCCCTGCCCCTTGACATTGGATATCCTATTTTCTAGACTCATCTATTATGTCCTCAGTGCCTGGTTGTTATTAGCCCCTTATAAAAGAGATCTTTCAAATATTATGTGATATTCAGCTTCCAAGATGGCCTCAATGATTCATTTCCTGGTGTTTATGCCCTTGTATAGTCCCTTCCCACACTGAAATGATCTAGTTTGTATAACCAATAAGATACTGTGGAAGCTGGGCACAGTGGCACACACCTGTAGACCCAAAGATCCTGTCTCAAGATAAACTGAAAGGGTTGGGGATGTAGCTGAGTGGTAGAACACTTGCCTAGCATGTACAAGGCCCTGCGTTCTATCCCCAGTAGGGTGCATGAGTGCATGCACACACACACACACACACACACACGCAAGATATTGTAGAAATCATAGTGTGTGGCTTTTTAAGCTTCAATATAAAAGACATTATGACTTCCATGCTGCTTTCTCATAGACCATTCGCTCTGGGGGAAGCTAGTCGCCATGTTGTAAATACACACGCAGCTCTATGGAGAGGTCCGCCTGTTGAGGAGCTGAGGCCTCTTGCCAGGTATGTGAATTAGCCACCTTTCAAATCACTCTTGCAGCCAGGCACTAATCAGGCACTCAGACAACTGCAGCCAGGGCTGATTAGTATAATTCAGTGGTACAGTGTTTGTTTAGCATGTGTGAGTGTCCATTCCCGGCATCAAAATAAATAAAGTGTAATAACTGCAGTCTGATTGACATCTGACTGCAACTTCCAGAGACCCTGAAGCAGACCCTCCAGCTCCCAAATTCCTGACCTACAGCATCTATGAGAGGTAAAAGATATTTAGAAACAATTACATTGCAATGTCTTAAATGTCCTTTTTTTTTAAACCATAATAAATTGTTTTAAGTCTTTTGTAGAAAAGCTCAATCCTGTTTTTCTTCTTGAATGCTCTGCATTTCTTACTGGTCAAAACATACCTCCTGGGAGACACTGAACCACCAGCTGTCAAGAGCTAGAACTCCTGGTGGTCCCTCCCAAGTGACTCCACCAGCCAACTGGTGGTGGCATTCCCATCTTCCCAGCAACTGCAGGTGGGGTGGAGTCAAGCTTCAAATCTGCTGCCCCACCCCTGCCCTGCTAGAGAAATCAGAGAGGAGGCCAAGTCATAGCAACTGTTCATATGACATACTTTATTTCCAATCTACAACCATTAAAAATGTTTTGTAAGTTTACACTGTACAATTATTCTCATGTCTGAAATAAGACACAGGGGCAGGGAGAGCTGGAGGATTGGACTGCAGTCGTCCTAGCACCCAATCCATCCTGGGAAGGAGCCTTTTGAAGACAAAAGAGAGGAAGAGAACAATGGAAAGGACAGGTGGACAATTGGCCCAAGGATGCCCTTGGTCCCTTCCCTCCCGAGGGCCTTTCCCTGGGGTTCTCCCAGGGCCCACAGCTGTAGGACCCTCACCAGGCTGAGCAGGAAGGGGGCTTCACAGTATTGGCAGGGGCTGGAGAGGGACCAGGATGAAGAGGAAGGACAGCTTCTGGCTCTCTTCCCCAGGTGTTGGGGGTTTGGAGCTTTCTTTTTGGCACTGTCTATAAGGTCTCCCTGGGGTTAGGAGGAAGAAGACCTGGGGACTTAGGATTCTCTTCTTGTGGAGTTAGGTTTCTTTCCATTTGGAGAGAGACCATCTGGCCTATGGTGAGGTTCCCAAGGGACTAACAGGATCCTTTGCCTCTTGCCTCACCTGGACTCCCACCCTTGCCTGCTGCCACTACCCAGACAGCCTTTTGTAAAACCCAGACAAACAGGAGAGGGTGAGCCGGTGAGCTTGGTTCCTGGCACCAAGCCAGGAACAGGAAAAGGAAAACTGCATGTCCTCTCCAGCCTGCAGCTTCCTGGAAGCAGAGACACCGAGGGTTGTTTTTGTTGTTGTTCTGCGGGAGGCAGGAGACCCTGCTCTTTGTCAGCTCCAGTCCTTTCTAGGCGGCACTAAGGGCTAGCCTGGGCCAGCAGCTGGCCAGCTTGTGTATGTGGGAATGACCTGGAAAACTCTTTCAAATCCTAACTTGCTGCTCCCTGCCTGGGAAGTTCTAATTTAGTGTGTTCTGGGTGGACCTATAATTTGCTCTTCTGTCAGGTTCCCTGGTGATGCTGCTACTGCTGGGGCACAATTTGAGAACTAATGGTCTGGAATGATGCCTCCAGTCACCTTATCCTTGGCAACCTGGTACCTCCAGGCAGACAACGCCCAGCCATAGAGGAACCAAAGGATCTGGAAAGCTCCTGGGAATGGACTTGTGGTGAGCCCCCTGTGCACAAAAGTAAACTAAGGCACAGAGATCAGTGGCAGAGAGAAGACAGGAGCTAGGATCCCAAAACAGAGGATTCTCTGGGGCCCATAGGGTCATCCCAGTACTCATCAGAGAACCATAAAACTGGGAGGGTCAGAGAAATTAAGAAATCAGCAGACTTAAGCTAGGTTTCCAGATGGCTAGCGGAGGTCCCTCTTCATGGTAGTGGTTTAGGTGGCTTCAGAACTGAGTGTTAACAAGGCAGCCAGGTTCAGATGGCCTCAGCCCTTTCAGGAGATTTGGAGGAAACCAAAGCTCCTTTCCTATGGGGCTGGAGTCCAGAGAGCTGGTGAAGGGCAGGGAGTGCAGGGAGCAGGGCCAGTGGGATAGCCAAGGACGTGAGGAGGGTCTCAGGATGGGGAGGAAGGAGTGGGCAGGACAGGTAGTGGAGAAGCCCTGAGGAGGGACTCAGGCCCAGCATTCTATCCTCAGTCGCCTTTGGATCTTAGGTCTATGGATTCTGCAAACTGCTCTGTTGGGAGTGTAATCTATAGATTCTGCCAGGGGGAGCTATTCTGGGGGGTGACAAGGCCCAGGGTTAGAACAGAAAAGTTGGATAGAAAGATGTACAGATGACCAGAGGGAGGGAAAGAAGAACCCAAGTCAGGCTGAATCTGTCTTATAACCAGGGCCATCTAGGACACAGGAGGCCTGAAGGGTGATCCAAGTCCATGTCTACCACATACTCCCCCAGTGGAAGGTGCTGGGAGGCCACGGATAGAGAAGACAGTGTGGCTCAAGGGTAGAATAGGGTATATCCTTCTGGACTTGGGGGTTGCTAGGGTGGGATGAACCCAACAAGAAAGGCTGGCAAAGCTGGTGCTGCCTGATACATGGGGGCAAAGGGCCCCCCCTGGGGTGAGGAAACAAATAAATATAGAATGCAGGACACCACAAGATCTGAGAGCAAATACTGGAGTTGGGAGATGACAGATAGGAACACTTTTTTTTTTGGTACTGGAGATTGAACTCAGGGGCACTCGACCCCTGAGCCACATCCCCAGCCCTATTTTGTGTTTTATGTAGAGACAGGGTCTCACTGAGTTGCTTAGCACCTCGCCGTTGCTGAGGCTGGCTTTGAACTCGCGATTCTCCTGTCTCAGCCTCCCAAAATGCTGGGATTACAGGCTTGAGCCACCGCGCCCGGCTAGGAACACTTTTCTGATAGGAGAAAATGTGAGCTTGAAGGCCAGGGAGGGGCTCGCTGAGGTTGTAGGAAATCTGTAGGAAGAATGGTGCTGGTGCTGGGGAGGATGCTCTGAGAGGGCTGAGGGCTGGCACTGCAATGAACCCGGGACCCAGAGGAGGACAACCCGGCCATAGGCCAGAGCCACTCTATCTGCTGGCAGGAATCAGCTTAGGAGAAGCAGGGCGTGGTGGTTGTGGAAGACTAGAAAAGAGAGAATGAGTGAGAGGCAGAAGCAAGCAGACCAAACCCAGTGAGAGAAAGGGGCTCAGCCAAGATCACAGGAAGGCAGGGTGGTGCCTCATTAGGGGTGCAGAGCCTGCTGGCAGTCAGCCCCTTGTCTTGGCTCTGCCTCTGGTTTGCTGTGTGATCCAGGGTGAGCCACTCCCTTCTCTGGGCCTGATTCCTCACCTAAAAACCAGAGACTAGAGCAAAGGACAAATGTGGTAGGATTCCACCTCCATGAGGTTCCAAGAGTAGGCCAATCCATGGAAGAACAAAGTAGACTAGAGGATCCCAGGGGTTGGGGGCAGGAGGGAGGATGGAGAACTAGTGTTTAGGGGTACAGAGTTTCAGTGGGAGGATGACGAAAAGTTCTGAAATGGCTGGAAGTGATGGCTGCACAACACTGTGTGTATACTACAGGGCCACTTAAAATGGTCAAAGTGGCCAATTATGTTATGTATATTTTGCCACAATTAAAAAAATAACCGGCCAGGTGCAGGGGCGCACGCCTATAATCCCAGCACTTTGGGAGGCTGAGACAGGAGAATCACAAGTTCAAAGCCAGCCTCAGCAACAGTGAGGCACTAAGCAATTCAGTGAGACCCTGTCTCTACATAAAACACAAAAATAGGACTGGAGGTGTGGCTCAATGGTCGAATTCAATCCCCAGTACCAAAAAAAAAAAAAAAAAAAAATTGGGGGCTGGGAATATAGCTTAGTTGGTAGAGTGTTTGCCTCACATGCACAAGGCCCTGGGTTCAATCCCCAGCACCAACAAAAACAAAAACAAAACAAACAAACAAAAACACCCACCAAGGAGTTGGTACAGATTATTATGTAGTCTCCTTTTTTTTTTTTTTTTTTTGGTACCGGGGATTGAACTCAGGGGCACTCTACCACTGAGCCACATCCCCAGCCCTATTTTGTATTTTATGTAGAGACAGGGTCTCACTGAGTTGCTTAGCACCTCGCCATTGCTGAGGCTGGCTTTGAACTCGCGATTCTCCTGTCTCAGCCTCCCTGAGTGCTGGGATTACAGGTTTGAGCCACCGCGCCCGGCTTGTAGTCTCCTTTTTATTAAGACCAATGAGATGAGTGTCATCCCCAGCACCAGGGTGCTGAGGACAATGAGTGTGGTCAAACCATTTACATTTGTATAGAACCGTGCACTTTTCCAAGTAGACTTGCAGGCACAATGTTGTATTTGGTCCTCACTACAGCCACAAGAGGTAGAAGGACATTGTCCCCACTTTAAAGCTGGGGAAACTGAGGCATAGGCTAGCCATATGATTGGGCCAAGATCATTCAAGCTGGTGGCAGTTTATTATTATTATTATTTTAACAATAGTCGCCTGGAAAACATTCTTGCATCTTTGCTTGACCTGTAAAAACACTAAGTGGCTCTGTGGCCTTTGAAGAAAGGACATATAAATAAATGAGTAGCAGAAGAGTTGCTTGCTTGCCATGATTGGATGATGAAAGTTATAAAATCATGATATTTTTTCTTTTTGCTATGGCTATGAAGAAACTCAAGAGTGAAGTTTAATTGCATGATTATGGGAATTAAATCAGGCAGATATGAAGAATACATTATCTTGCCTTTTGATTTTATATTTTTGTTGTCTTATTAAATATGTATGATTAGGGGGCTGGCTCAGTGATAGAGCACTTGCCTAGTATGTGTGAGGCACTGGGTTTGATTCTGAGCACTGCATATAAATAAATATAAATAAATTTCTATCAACAGCTAAAAAAATATTTTGAAAAAGATATGTATGAGCTAGGGATATAGCTCAGTTGGCAGAGTGCTTGCCTCACATGCATAAGGCCCTGAGTTCAATTCCCAGCACTATACAGACACACACACAAAAAAAGACAAAAAAAAATATATATATATATGCATATATAAATACATACATATATACATATATGATTAAAATTGTTCATTGTTTCTGACTTTTTGGAAATCCTCAGGGTAATTAGACTAAAGCAGAGTTTAGTTAAGGAACAGGTTCCATAAGGCCCAGCTCAGTGTTCAGTGCTCTTTTTGTGTGTGTGTATGTGTGGTACCAAGCATTGAACTCTGGGACACTCGACCACTGAGCCACATCCCCAGCCCTATTCTGTGTTTTATGTAGAGACAGGGTCTCACTGAGTTGCTTAGTGCCTCGCCATTGCTGAGGCTGGCTTTGAACTCGTGATTCTCCTGTCTCAGCCTCCCAAAGTGCTGGGATTATAGGCTTACGCCACCGCGCCCGGCTTCAGTGCTCTTTTTAAGAATACAGCGTTGCAGGCTGGACACGGTGGTGTTTGCCTGTAATCCCAGCAGCTCAGGATGCTGAGGCAGGAGGATCACAAGTTTGGGGCCAGCCTTGGAAAGTGAGCAAGATGATGCCTCAAAATTAAAAAATAAATAAATAAATAAATAAATAGATAGATAGATAAATAAATAAAGCTGAGGATGTAGGTAGGTGGTGGAGGGACCCTGGGGTTCAATCCTTATTACTATGAAAATAAAATAATGTAATATTGTGATTATTGATGAAAAGAATGATGGCCTAATGGTGAGGCTGTGAACACAAATGCTGGGGCCTCGTGCTTAGGATCCCCTGAGGAACTGGCTAAACATGCAGATTATTGGTCCAGAAGGCTGAGGTGGGGTCCAGGAATTTGCATCTTGCGCATGCCCTCAAAGGATTCTAATGCAGGGATCCTCAGAACACCCTCTGGAACACACAGGTCCAGTGATGGGTTAGACTTGTTTCAGTCTGGGTTTGGCTATGGCATGTTCTAGGTGTCCTAAACCTTGCCAGTGCTCCCAGTGACACAGTGGGTTTGCACAGAAGTGGGACAGAATAGGGCTGGGGGATCCACTAGACCCAAGCTCTCATCTAAACTTGCTGGCTTCCCAGGTGGGTGCTCTGGGATGTGGCCTGTACCTCCGTTTCTGTCCTGTCAAGGTTGCCTCTGGAGAGTTGTCCTTGAGAGACCCAAAGGAGATGGGGAAGAGGAAGGGGCTCTCCAAAAGTAAAGTGCTCACGGTGGGATGTACAGGGGACTGCTGTCATTATTAGTGAAGAGGTAGCGGGATAAGGCTGGAGCAGGAAGACACCCTGGATGGGCAGGGAGAGGGAGGAAGAGCCTTGATGTTACCTGGGCAAGAGAAAGCTGGGTGATAAATCCATGAAAGGTACCTCATAGCAGGTATGAAGGAGCCCTACTGGCATCAGGGCATAAGAGGATCAAGTCTTGAGCCCTCAGCTTTGTCACCTGGAAGCTAGATGGTAGAAGAGCATTCCTGTGGGGGCCAGGCCATGGGACTCATTTTGTGTTCCTAGCACAACCTCTTGGAGGTCAGCTTTTGGTGAGGAAGGACTGGGAGAAAGGGCTGGTGGGACAGGGAACTGAATTTCGATGACTGTGCATGACCCAGGCCTTAGAGCCGATGCACCAAGGTGGTTAGATTTATTTTAATTTCATATAGAGTCACCGCTGCCTCCAGGAAGGTCTAATTTGGCTCTGGGAAGAGGTCAGACAGAGGAAATGTGAAGTTACCCAGTTTGGGGTCAATCATGGAACTGGTCCCCCACCTCCTCCAACCAACTGGTGTCAACCCATGCACCCACATCAGGCAGTCTATAGGAGATTAGGACCCCAGGGTTCCTTGGGACTTTGGTTGAAAAGAGAGGAAATGGGGCAAAGGAGGAAGAAAGCTAAGGGAAGAGGAGGAAGAAGCGGGTAGGAGTAAAGGGCAGATGGGAACAGGAAGGGGAAGAAAGGGAAGAAGGGCAGCATTCCTTCCTGGCACCCCAATCCTCCAGGGGAGCCCCCACTTGTGGGTCAGGCAGTTTCTGCTTTGGGAATGTTACCAAGACATAAAAAAGGCATTTGAGGAAACAAACTTAGAAATTACATTCCAAAAGAGTAGAGAGTTTTTACAAACCAACCCTCCCACCCCCCAAAACAACCAGTTACCAAGTAAAATGCTAAAAATGAAACCAAACCAGTATTTACACATAACACTTCCAACCCCATCAAGCCCTGTGTCCAGAGGCTTCTTCTGTAGGAAGAGTGACGCGTGGCCCTGCACAGTGGCATGCAAGGAGCGGAAACTGGGACTTCACTGAAAACCAAGACCTGGAGCCTCCAACACCCGCTGGGGGCTGTGGGAGCCAGATGCCCAGACAACAAATAGGGCACAACGATCTCAGATGAGGA
Source organism: Geosciurus inauris (assembly GCA_004024805.1). NCBI lineage: Eukaryota > Metazoa > Chordata > Mammalia > Rodentia > Sciuridae > Geosciurus > Geosciurus inauris. The sequence continues at coordinate 46,319 of PVHX01009361.1, forward strand.
CGATGGTAAGGCTGAGTAGCCCGTGGGCCCTGGGGTTCAGGTCTCACGGGGATTTCTCCCCAAGGCTGAGAGTGCAGCCTCCCGGGCCCTCTTCAGCTTGGGGAGGTGGCAAAAGGCCTCTGGTGGCTTGTGGCCTGGTGTGAATCCTCTCACTGCAGATAACCTTAGAGGGACCTCCTGACCTCTTGAGTGGGAGTGTCAGCATCTCAGAGGGGAAAAGCCCACAGCTCCACTGGCCTGCCAGTTGTGCCCACACAAGTCATTAGGATACAAGGCAGCAGCTGGTAGGACCAGAATGCCCCTGATGTGCTGCCAATAGGGAATGGGGTGAAGGACTGGGGTAAGTGATCCAGATGACCCTGAAAAGGTAGGCTGGGAACTGGCAGGAGGAAGTACAGAGACATTTGCTGAGTCCGGTGTTGGGGGCAAACTCGCAATGCTGTTGCTTTTTCTGATGGGGACTTGTGTAGACAAGCCAATCCATCCTGTGATGTAACTCTGGGTCCCCAGTCAGAGATAGTGGGGCTGCACGTCTGTGTGTGTAGGGACATGTACACAACCGAAATGGGTTCACTGGCACCAAGGGAGAGGCTACATGAGCCCTTCCTCATGGTACTGCAGTGAGCCACGTTCAAGCCATCTGACGGCACGGGCAGCTGCCATGAGCAGGGAAAGGGCAGGCAGTGGAGCCGGGGCCGGGAGAAGAGCCGTGAGAGGCCATAAGGCTGAGGAGACAGGCTGGTGAAAAGGTTGGCAGGTTGGTGAGAACCGAGGCGGGCTGGTAGACACTCGTAGACCCATGTGCAAAGCGGCAGTAAACAACATTCTCGAAGTCCATCCTGTTTTCCTGCGAGTTCTCACTTGGGGAACTTGGAGGGATCTCCATGCTCTTGACAGAGCTGTAGTCATCCATGTTGGACTCAGTACAGAAGTTTCAGAGAAGGGAGGAAAGTGAGAAGGGAAATGGAGAATGCTGGGGGAGTGGTGACAGAGGTCTGGCCCACCACCCCATCCAGGGCACGTACAGACTGACCTCTGGGGGCTGGGCAAGTACCAGGTGCTGGAAAGCAGTGCTCTGGGGTTAAAGGGTCAGTGGTGTTGGGGGAGCAAGCTGCAGGGCACCAGGTCTGAGGGGCCCTCCTAAACTGACCAGAAGACCAGAGTGTGGCTGCTGAGCCAAGTGGTCCACACTCCTGGGAACTGGCAGGACCCCATGCCTGTCCATGGTGTTACAAGTCCCACATTGTCCCAGTGTCAAGAACACATATCTCAATCTTCAATAAATTACCTTAAGGACTTTGGGGTAAATTAAATTATTAAAATAAAGAAAACCACCTTAAATATTTATAGTATGAAAAATTCAAAAACAATCTAAGTAAGAAATGTGTTTCTGGGCTCCAGTCTACTTCGATGTTCTGGGACACTGGCCTCAGAATTCTCCTTGGCCTGATGGGACCAATTGGGAGTCTCCTATTGGGAGTATCTTTGCCCTTCACCAGCTGCAGGATGTAAACACAGAGGAGATGTGGTCTCCTCCAGGGTGCTGGGGAAAGAGGCCCTAGAGGTCAAGGCATGGGCATGTAGGCATTTTTTTATGCACCAGTTCTTAAGACTGACTACCTATTTCTGTCTTCACAGAGCCTCCTGAAAGGTTGCCACCACCCCTATCACTTTGACAAGGGAGAAAATTCCAATGGCTCCCTGACCTAAACCCTACTCATTCCCACTGTCTCCCAGTTCTTACTGCTCCGGGTATGAGCAGGGAGATCCAAGGCTCCAGGATTCTGAGCAGATTCTTGGACCTGGTTACTGCCCTATCATACCCCCTGGAGTCCCAGCAATCCAGAGCAGCAGGGCTGGGAGGAGGGGATGGTGGCTCTCCCTGCTCTGCCAGGAATCCAGGTTGGGCCCTAGAGCAAAGTCCATTTTCTCAGTGGTGTCTCTCCCCCAGTGAAGGGCTACATGGTCAGCAGGGAACTCTCTGTGAGTCCCCTTCCATGAAGCATGGCCAGAAATGCATCTCTTCCTGGGCTCTTCTGAGAAGTGGGTATGGGTGGATCCAGGCAAGGGTCTCCTTTAGGACTCAGGGACTGGTCCCAATGGAGCTCTCTATGGATGCTTCCAAGGCCCAGTTTTGGTCTCTCACTCGATGCCTTCCCTTGGGAGTCAGAGTTCACCACCCAGTGGTCAGCAGAAGACCCCGCTTTACCTTGATGTGAAAGCTCTTCTCTGGCAGTGGCATAGCTGCTGTTCCTCCAGGGCATGGCGATGCTGAGGGCATGGCGATGCTGAGGGCATGGCCCCTTGCCTCCTCTCCACCTCCCAGGAACTGGGCTGGTGGAGGCAGGGAGCCGGGCTGCTCTGTCACTCACTGGCAGGGGCCACCCTTTCCTCCACACCCCAGCCAGACTCAGAGGGATGCAGCCTGCACTTGGAAGGAGAGTGGCGGATGGCAGAGCGGGATGGCCTGGCAAAGCAGGAGGCAAGAGACTGGGCACTGCAGTCACAAACAGCATCCTAAGAGGGAAAGAAGAAGTCAGGAGTCAGGAAGTACTGATGGCTACCACCTGGGTGGCCAGCCACGCATGGAACTAGACTCAGCCATGCCCACTGACCAGTTCCCAGGGGCTGCATCCTCTCTCTGGACCCATTTTTCTGTTTTCCTCCTTTTAAGGTAGTAAGGGACATTCATTCTAATGTGGTCCAGAAGACACAGAGAAGAAAGTGGATGTTGTCAAAGGTCCTACAACATCAAAGATAAATTCTCAACATACTGCACATACATACTGACTTCATCCCCTACATCCTATTTTGCAATTGCAAAACATGAACATTTTTTACCACTATGTAGGTCCTAGATCTCCATTTTAATAGCTCTATACTATTCCACTGAATGGAAATATTTTTAAAATTTTTTTAGTTGTCAATGGACCTTTAATTAATCAATTAATTAGTTTATTTATTTATTTGTGGTGCTGAGGATCGAACCCACTGCTTCACATGCTAGGCAAGCACTCTAGCACTGAGCTACAACCCAGTCCTGAACGGAAATAATTTATATATGCAATTCACTTTTTTCTTTGCCAGTTCTGGTTGAACCCAGGGCCTTGAGCATGATAGGAAAGCACTCTGCTACTGAACTACCTCCTTAGCCCTTATCTATCTATCTATCTATCTATCTATCTATCTATCTATGTGTACTGGTGATTAAACCCAGGGACACTTTACCACTGAGCTACATTCCCCAGCCCTTTTTGAGTTGGGTCTTACTAAGTTGCTGAGGTTGCCCTCGAACTTGTGATCCTCCTCCCTCAGCCTCCTAAATCACTGGGCTTACAGGTGTGCACTACCATGCCTGGCCCCGATTTACTTTTTTTTTTTTTTAATATTTTTTTAGTTGTTGATGGGCCTTTATTTTATTTATTTATATGAGGTGCTGAGAATCAAACCCAGTGCCTCATACATGCTAGGCAAGTGCTCTACACTGAGCTACAGCTCCAGCGCCCCCAAATTACTTTTGATGAATTGTTGGGTAGTTTCTGAATTGTTATTATTATCAATATACAGAAAAATGCTCCTGAAGAACCAGATTACTTGGCTCAAATCACAGCTCTCACTGTATGGCCTTGGGCAAGTTATTTCTCAGAGCTTTGATTTCCTCTGTAAGATGAGAGACATGACACCTTTTTCAAAGTTGTGTCAAATCAGATATGATATGTAAAAGTACTGGGCATAAAGCCGGGCATGGTGGTGCATGCCTGTAATCCTAGCACTCTGGGAGGCTAGACAGGAGAATCATGAGTTCAAAGCCAGCCTCAGCAGCAGCAAGGCGCCAATGAACTCAGTGAGACCCTGTCTCTACATAAAACACAAAATAAGGCTGGGGATGTGGCTCAGTGGTGGAGTGCCCCTGAGTTCAATCCCTGGTACCAAAAAAAATTGCACTGGGCATAGTACCTATAGACATTTAACCCATGCGAACAATTTTTATTAATAACACATTTCTTTTTATTTTATTTTTTCCTGAGGTGCTGAGAATGAAACCCAGGGCCTTATGTGTGCTGGGCAAGTGCTTTACTGCCGAGCCACACCCCCAGCCTGCAACATAGTCCTTTATGCAAGTCTCCTTTTCCACCTCTGTGACTATTTCCATAGACTACATTCCTAACAAGAACTACTTGGGTCCATGGTTGCCTGCACATTAACATACTGAAAAATACACATATCAACTTTTTCTGTACCGGGGATTGAACTCAGGGGTATTCAACCACTGAGCCACATTCCCAGCCCTATTTTGTGGGTTTTTTTTTTTTTTTTTTTTTTTGGCACTAGGGATTGAACTCAGGGGCACTGGACCACTGAGCCGCATCTCCAGCCCTATTTTGTGTTTTATGTAGAGACAGGGTCTCACTGAGTTGCTTAGCACCTCGCCGTTGCTGAGGCTGGCTTTGAACTCGCGATTCTCTTGTCTCAGCCTCCCTAAGTGCTGGGATTACAGGCTTATGCCACTGTGCCCAGCTCTATTTTGTGTTTTATGTAGAGACAGGGTCTCACTGAGTTGCTTAGAGCCTTGCTCTTGCTGAGGCTGGCTTTGAACTGGTGATTCTCCTGTCTCAGCCTCCCAAAGTGCTAGGATTTACAGGCGTGTGCCACCGAGCCTGGCTTTACATATATCAACTTTAAAATCAATATTCAAAAGCCAGTCAGCTGTGTACTGTTGTTTATTGGTGTGCTGCTGGTTTTATGGGTGTGATGGTTAATTTTATCTGTCAATGTGACTAAGCCACAGGTTGCTCAGACATTAGGTTTGAACATTATTTGAGGAGTTTCTGTGAGGGTGTTTTTGGATGAGAGTAATTGGCAGGATGAGTGGTGCAGATCACCCTCCCCAGTGTGGGTAGGCCTCATCCACTCAGGTAAAAGCTTGAATAGAACAAAAATGCTGGCTGTCCACCAAGTAAGTGAATTCTTCACACCTGACAGCCTTTGGACTGGCACATTAGATTTTTTTTTCTGCTTTCATACCAACTGAAACATGGGCGCTTCCTGGGTCATGTGCCTGCCAGGGTTCAGTCTAGAATGAAACCATTAACTTTACCAATTCTCAGGCCTTTGTGAGTCATCATACAGATCTTGGGACTTGCCAGCCTCCATGACCATGTGGGCCCATTCCTTAGGATAGATATCTCTCTCTCTTTGCCTCTCTCTCTCTCCTCCCCCTCCCCCCACCTCTCACAGTGCAGGAGACTTAACCCAGACCTTTTGCATGTGAGGCGAGCACCACCACTGAGCTATACCCCCAGTCCAGACAAACTTTTTTTTGAAAGACAATTTGGCAACATCTATCAAATACTTTATACATTTTTATATTCTTTTATGCTATAATCCCATTTCTGCAACTGAAACCTAATGAAATAATCTGAAACGTAAAATAAAAAAAATTTTGCACTAATATATTCACCATAGCACCATTTATATTAGGGGAAAAAACAGAAACCACCTAAATATACAATAATAAGGAAGCCGACCTTTTGGGCCAATCCCAGTTCATCTCACACACTGTTGTGTCCCCAACTATAGCCTCCCCTGAGCCTACAGCAGACCATGTGGATCTCTGGCCACAGCTGATTGGACAACCTCAGCAATGGTGAGGTGAGATGCTAAGCAACTCAGTGAGACCTTGTCTCTACATAAAACACAAAATAGGACTGAGGATGTGGCTCAGTGGTTGAGTGCCCCTGAGTTCATTCTCCAATACCAAAAAATAAAAAAATTTAAAAAATAAAAATAAAAAGGAGTGAGGCATGTAGCTCCCTAAGTGCTGGGATTACAGGCTTGCGCCTATATGCGCCTAGGGGAGTATCCCTGACCTAGGCTGGATGGATCAGAGATTCTTCCTCCTGGAAATGTGGAATTGGGATAAGAGACTTGAGTCATTGTCTCTTAGGTGGTTGAACTGAAAGATGTTGTAAATCAAGAGCCAGAATAGCTCACATGGTCCTTGAGCATATGCAAAAAAAAAAAAAAAAAAAAACCGAAAAGGAGGAAGAGGACATAGGAGCAAATAAAACTCAAAATATAGGAGAGGGAGACAGGGAGAAGCTGCCAGGCCTTCAGTCTCTGCTCTTGGGTTCCATGCAATACTCCATCATTCGTCAGAAAGGTTTCCTTCTCCTTCTGTGATGCTAACTTAGATGCACTCCTTTACTAATACGCAAATAATCCCTGACTTATCAGAATTGATATCAGGAGCCGGGCACGGTGGCGCAAGCCTGTAATCCCAGCACTTAGGGAGGCTGAGACAGGAGAACCACGAGTTCAAAGCCAGCCTCAGCAACGGCAAGGCACTAAGCAACTCAGTGAGACCCTGTCTCTACATAAAACAAAATAGGGCTGGGGATGTGGCTCAGTGGTTGAGTACCCCTGAGTTCAATCCCCAGTACCAAAAAAAAAAAAAGAATTGACATCAGGAATGGGGCATCCAGAAAAAATTCACAGAAACGATGTGACCACCTAGGCGTGAAGTCTTGCTGGGTTGGTAAAGAGGTAGGCAGGTTAACATTTTGTTTTGTTGTGGTACTGGGAACTGAACCTGGGAGCACTTCAACCCTGAGCTACATGCTTCACTCCTTTTTTTTAAAAAAATATTTATTTTTTAGTTGTAGGTGGACAGAATATCTTTATTTTATTTTTTATGTGGTGCTGAGGATCAAACCCAGTGCCTCCCGCGTGCTAGGCGAGCACGCTACCACTGCGCCATAACCCCAGCCCCGCTTCACTCCTTTTTATTTTAATTTTTTTAATTTTTTAATTTTTTGGTACTGGAGAATGAACTCAGGGGCACTCGACCACTGAGCCACATCCCCAGCCCTATTTTCTGTTTTATGTAGAGACAGGGTCTTGCTGAGTTGCTTAGCGCCTCGCCGTTGCTGAGGCTGGCTTTGAACTCGCGATTCTCCTGTCTCAGCCTCCCTAAGTGCTGGGATTACAGGCTTGCGCCACCGCGCCCGGCTTCCTTTTTATTTTTTCAGACAGGTCTCATTAAGTTGCCCAGACTGGCCTTGAACTTGGCCTCAACCTTCTAAATAACTGGGATCACAGGAGTGTGATCACAGGATCACAAATATGTATATATTTGGTACCAGGGATTTAACTCAGGGGTGCTTTAACACTGAGCCACATCCCTAGCCCTTTTTTTTTTTTTTTTTGGTACTAGAGATTGAACTCAGGGGTACTCAACCACTGAGCCACATCCCCAGCCCTATTTTGTGTTTTATGTAGAGGCAGGGTCTCACTGAGTTGCTTAGTGTCTCACCATTGCTGAGGCTGGCTTTGAACTCGCGATTCTCCTGTCTCAGCCTCCCTAAGTGCTGGGATTACAGGCTTGCGCCACCGCGCCCGGCTCCAATCCTAGCCCTTTTAATTTTTGATATTGAGACAAGGTCTGACTAAATTGCCTAAGGCCTGGCTATATTGCTGAGGCCAGCCTCTAACTTGCGATTCTCCTGCCTCAGCCTCCCAAGTCACTGGGATTACAGATATGCGCCACCATGCCTGCCTAGGCAGGCTAACATTTAATAAAACTTACAATTGGCTCTCTCAAATCCAACAAGCCACACAGCATACTAGTGAAGGCAAGAGAGCTGTGGGCACACCCTTTCCCTGGAGAGATGCTAGAGGGCTCTGCCGTGAAGTAGTAAATCCCCTGGTTAAGCCACGCTTACTAGTCTCTTGGCATTTAGACCATGTGGCCACCAGGTTTGTGACATTCCATCCCCATCGCAGACCAGCATAAGAACTATTTGAGACACACAACTATCTTTCTTTCTTTTTTAACGACTATATTTCTTGAATTAAAACACTAAAAGAGCCAGGCACTGTGGTGCATTTCTATAATCCCAGCTATTTGGGAGGCTAAGGCAGGAAGATCAAAAGTTTAAAGGTGGGCTTGGCAACATAGCAAGACCTTGTCTCAAAAAGTGAAAAAGAGAGCCAGGCATGGTGGCTCCCGCCTGTAATCCCAGCACTTAGGGAGGCTGAGACAGGAGAATCATGAGTTCAAAGCCAGCCTCAGCAACAGCGAGGCACTAAGCAACTCAGTGAGACCCTGTCTCTACATAAAACACAAAAATAGGGCTGGGGGTGTGGCTCAGTGGTCGAGTGCCCCTGAGTTCAATCCCCAGTACCAAAAAAAAAAAAAAAAAACTGAAAAAGAGCCGGGCGCGGTGGCACAAGCCTATAATCCCAGCACTTAGGGAGGCTGAGACCCTGTCTCTACATAAAACATAAAAAATTGGGCTGGGGATGTGGCTCAGTGGTCGAGTGTCCCTGAGTTCAATCTCCAGTACCAAAAAAATAAAAAAGAAAACTTTAAAAACATTTTTTTTTAAATATTTTTTAGTTGTAGGTGGACACAATATCTTTATTGATTTATTTTTATGTGGTGCTGAGGATCGAACCCAGTGCCTCACGCATACGAGGCAAGTGCTCTACCACTGAGCCACAATCCCAGCCCTTAAAAATTTTTTTAAAAATAAAAAAATAAGTAAGCAAACAACAACAAAAAAAGCAAGAAGAGGAAGGGATGCAGCTCAGGGGTGCAGCAGTCTGGTTCAAGGTCCAGTATCAAAAAGATTTAAAGGGCTGGGAATATAGCTCAGTGGTGGAGCACTTGCCTAACATGTGTGAATCCCTGGGTTCAATCCCCAGCATCACAAAATAATAAAAATAAATAAATAAATAAATAAAGCTGGGAGGGGTGGTGCAAGCTGGTAATCCCAGAAGCTTGGGAGGCTGAGGCAGGAGGATTATGAGTTCAAAGCCAGCCTTGGCAATTTAGCAAGGCCCTAAGCAACTTTGGGAGACTCTGTCTCAGAATAAAATATAAAAAGGGCTGAAGATGTTCCTCAGTACTAAAGTTCCCCTGGGTTCAATCACCAAAAAATAAAAAATAAAATCCAAACGAGACTGGACCCTAGAAGCCAATCCCCACTCCCAAGGGCAAACTCCCCCCACCTACCTCATTGGGAAGAACACAGGCGCCATCTACCTCCCGGGGCACACCGTCCTTCCCCACCTGGGGAAGCATGGTGGCTCTGGGCTCCTCGCTGCTGCCTGACTTGGCTGCCTTCTTGTTCAGGATCCTGGCCATGCCCTCGGGCTGATGGTAACTGGCTGGGGAGAGGGGCTCCAGCTTCTTAGCACTTTCCTCTCCCGCAGCCGCGGTGGGGCTCGGTGCCCGGCCACACACGTTGCGGAAGAATTCCTGCACGATGCCATACTTGGGAGGCTCAGGCTTGGCCCGGGTATCGGACATGCCCAGTTTCCAGACAGATTCCGTGCTCCCTGAGTGCTCCACCACACTGAAGAGGCTGGACAGCCCATCGTTGATGTTCCTCAGCACCGGGCTGTCCCGCGTGGTGGTGGAGCGAGCCCAGGCCGAGCCGTTCTGCTTGCCCTGGTGCAGGTTCCAGAGGCTGCGGTCCTTGGTATTATCCAGCTTGGACACCGAGCGCCTCTGCAGCTTTGGTGAGCCATACTTGGGTGAGCAGCAGGGCCGCTCGATGCGGGAATGGACCTTGTCCAGGGAGGAGGAGATCTGCTTGCTGCGCACAGACACAAGTGAGGAGCTGCGAGGTGACCAGCTCTTGCTGTGGAGGCTGCTGCGGGGCGGGTCAGTCTGCAGGCCCACGCTGACGGTGCGGATGGTCTGTGTGCCCACGCTGGCCAGGCCCACTGTCTGGCTGGACGTGCTTTTGACTTTCCTCTCCAGCGAGCCCGAGCGCATGGCCTGCCGCACGCAGTTGGTGATCTCCTTCATGTCATCGCTCATGTTGCCTGACATCTCAAAGTCATGCAGGGCTGCAGGGAAGGTGGGCCCAGCTGCTGAGGCGCTGCCCCCTGAGCCCCCATCCAGGCGCTGCCGGGAGAAGTTGCACAGCCACCGGCTGTAGGAACTCTCAGCCAGCCCATCAGACTCAGCTGATTCTTTGGGCTTGGCTGTGGTGAAGAGGAAGCCAGGCTCAATGAGAATTTTGCCCTCCTTGTCATGGACCACAGGGACACCCAGGCGCCGAGCCACCGGGGGACTATAGTAGACTCGGATGCCTGTCTTGTCTGGAGCCGTGTAGCTGCGCTGCATATGCCTCCCCGCAGGGTCCTGGCAGGCCAGTGCCCCCAGACGGTTGGAGTCCTGCGGCGTGAGCCCTGCCTTTCCCTTGGTATCTTTCTCTGGATCTGCTGGCTCAGTACTCACAAAGGTAAAGGCAGGATTGTTGGGCAGTTTCTTGCCCCGAGCATCTCCGCCAGCAAGGTAGGGGGAACAGTCAAGCAAACTTTCAAATTCAGACATGGAGGAAACAGATTTGGTCCTGGGAAGAAAAGAGGAGGAAAAACAATATTAGTGGGAAATAACACACACTGAGCACACTCCGGTCTACTTCCCTGGTGGGTAGAAACTGCTTTAACTGGCTGCTTTCCTCTTCTTGTCTTACTTTCAGGTATTACCTGGTATCTCCCAAATAAACTATTTGCATATACACTCTTTTTTTTTTTATTTTTTAGTTGTAGGTGGACAGAATATCTTTATTTTATTTTTATGTGGTGCAGAGGATCGAACCCAGTGCCTCACGTGTGCTAGGCGAGCACACTGCCACTGCGCCATAACCCCAGCCCCATGCATATACACTCTTATCTCAGGGTTTGCTTCTGGGGGAACCCAAACTTAAATGCCATTAAATTCTCAGCACAAACAAAAACACAGACCAATAAAATAGCATAGAGAACCCTGAAATGAGTCTATACATCTTTAGTCAACTGATGCTCAACAAAGATCCCCAAAACACACATTAGAGAAAGGACAGCCTCTTCAACAAATATTGCTGGGAAAATGGGAGATCCATAGGTAGAGGATTGAAACTTGACCCTATTTCTCATCCTGGACAAAAATCAACTCAGAATGGATCAAAGACCTTAATGTGTAAGACCTGAAATTCTGAAACTACCAGAGGAAAACATAAGGGAAACACTTCAAGATATTGGCACAAGCAATGATTTCCTGGACAGGACTCTAAAAGCCAGGAAACAAAAGCAAGAATTGACGAATAGAATTACATTGAATTTAAAAGGTCCTGCATAGCAGAGAAAATAATCCACAGAGTGGAGAGACAACCTACAGAAAGGGAAAAAATCTTTGTCAGCTACTCATCTGCTGAGATTAATGTCAAAAATATGTAAAAACTAAAAAAAAAAAAAAAAAAAAAAAAAGCCGGGCGCGGTGGCTCAAGCCTGTAATCCCAGCACTTAGGGAGGCTGAGACAGGAGAATCTCGAGTTCAAAGCCAGCCTCAGCAACGGCGAGGCACTAAGTAACTCAGTGAGACCCTGTCTCTACATAAAACACAAAAATAGGGCTGGGGATGTGGCTCAGTGGTCAAGTGCCCCTGAGTTCAATCCCTGGTACCAAAGCAAACAAACAAACAAACAAAAACCCAACAAAACAAGTAATCCAATAAAAAAATGGGCAAATGATCTGAATAGACACTTCTTATAAGAAAACGTGCAAATGTCTAATAAACATGTGAAAAAATGATCAATATCATTAGCCATCAGGAAAATCAAAACTACAGTGAGATTCCATCTCATTCCAGTTAGAATGGCTATTGTAAAAAACAAATAAATCAATAAATCCTGGTGAGCATATAGAGAAAAAGGAACCCTATGCATTGTTGATGGGAATCTAATTAAACAGTCATTATGGAAAACAGTATAAAAGATACTCAGAAAAATTAAAAACAGAACTACCATGGCTGGGGTATATGTAGCTTAATTGTACAGCAATTGCTTAGCATGCACCAGGCCCTGGATTCAGTTCCTTGCAACACACACACACACACACACACACACACACACACACACACACACTACATACACACACATGCCCACATGCTTCTAAAAATAGAACTACCATCCGATCCAGCTATCCCACTCTCAAGTATATAGCCAAAGGAAATGAAGTCAGAATACAAAAGAGATGCCTGCAGATCCACATTTATTGAGGCACCATTCACAACAGCTAAGACATGGACTAGCCTAGGTGCCCATCGACAGATGACTGGATAAAGAAAATATGTTATATATACACCATGGAGTATTATTAAGCCATAATGAAAAATAAAATCCTGTCATTTGCAAAAAAAAAGGATGGAACTGGAGGACATCATATTAAGTGAAACAAGTCAGACACAGAAAAACAAGCATTGCATATTTTCTCTCATATGTGGAAACTAAAAGAAAAAGAAGAAGAAAAAAAACCCACCTGAAGGTAGAAGAGGGCTAACTAGGGATTGGGAAGAGAGCCACAGGTAAGACGGAGAGAGGAGTGGGAGGGCCAGGGAGGGAGACAGGGTAGAAGGGTGGATGGATGTGATCAACACATAATATACATATTAATTTCTATAATTAACATGTATTAATATATATAATATTTTTTAAATCTCAGCACAGACTGGGAACATGTTGCCTGGGGGACTGAAGAGTCAGGCATGTGTTAGTACATCGTACAAACCAGCCCACTTGGACAGCTCTAGGGGCAGCTGTCAAGACAGTGAAAGAGATGGGAGCGGGGAGCTGGGGGGGAGCTGCCCAAGGTCACACAACTAGAAACTGCACATCTGGAATTCAAACAGGCCCTCTGGCTCTCGCACCCACCTCCCACCCTGGGGCCTCCTTGCTTCTGGGCTCCTCTGTACGGCTCCTGTGAGGTTCTGTTTCCCTTGAAAGCATTTCCTAATGGTGGAGACAGGGTCCTACCAGTCTAAGGGGGTCCCCTTGGCCACAGCATGTGGCTGGCCCAGTAGATGCTGCTTATAACCCCAGGAATGGATGTCCATGGTGACTCTCCTGACCCAGAGACAGGAAAACAGAATCCCAGAAGAAGCTAGTGTCTTTGCCAGCTAGGACATGCTGGGGCCCTGGTTTTCTAAACAAATGCGCATTGGGCTGCAGGCTGGAATCCCCATTGCCCCGGGTTTTCCAGCTGAGTGATTTGGGTTATACAGAAACCACAGGCCGCTCTCTGGCAGGGGACAGAAGAGGAGTGGAAAGGGCGGGGCGGGGCTGCCAGCACCTCTTTAAGCCGGTTCCCCCAAGCTCAGCTTCCGAAACCGCCTCTTTGTCGTGGATCTTCTCACTGCGCGTCTGTCAAAGAAGAGACAGGAAGGGTCAACTCTGGCCACCAGCACACAGAAGGAAGGTGATTAGAGGCCAGAGTGATTGCTGAGGCCGGCCCTCCACACCTGACTTCTCATCTGAAGGGCAGCAATGATGTCAGCTGCGATCCAGAACACCCACTGGTCAAGTCTGGCAATCGGCATGTAACTCCCCCACCACAGCAATGTGACACAGCTGGGCCAACCGTAAGGCCAACAGCGACCCCCTCACACACACACCAAAAGAAAGACTATTTAGAACCTATTGCAAACACGGTGACAGCAGTGACTGTGCATGGTAGCTGCACTACTGCTCTGGTTCTAGCAGCAGGACTCCCAGCACCTGCACAGGTTACGGCAACGGCCTCTCCCGCCAGCCCTGGTGAGCCCCCGGAAGAGCCTCCCCCTCAGTTCCCCAGAATCAGTGTTCACTGTTTGCAACCAAGCCTCATGACACCCCACTTCCTCTGGTTGTCAGGAAACAGGGCGATGCAGATAGCTGTGCATTGCCTTAGATTATTCAGCAAGCTGCTCTGTGACGATGCACCTGAGCCTTATGTGCAGACTTCACCAATGTGACCTTACTGATCTCCACGCCCAGGGCTGGGCTAGGGAGGAAAATTTCCTTGTCATTTAAAATCAGGCAACTGGGCCCAGAGATGCAGTGACTTACCCAAGAGCACATAGCTATTTAGAAAGCTTGCTTTCCACAGAGGCACAGCTGAAACCAAGAGAGGCTGGGGGTTTCTCCCAAGCTTAGAAGCAAAACCCCAACAGAGGACACTTCCCAAGTCCCAAACCATGGGGAGGAGCCAGGGGGTAGAGGGACCCTAGGGCCTGGGGTGCCTAAGGTGCAAAGATGTGACCTGGGGATAGGGTTAACATCCTCCTATTATGTCCCCCACAGGAAACTTTATGGCCTAGCCAGGAGCCCAGAGAGCACTGATGGCAGCAATACCCTCACCTCTTTCCAGCTGTTGTCCTGCTTCTCCAGGTCCGGGTGCTTCAGGACCCAGGGGTCGGCAGCCTTCTGCAGCTGAGCAAGGGCAAAGAGGACACATCGGTGATGAGCACAAATAAGCAAAGGCCCAAATGGAGCGGGGCCACATCCCAGGCTCTGCTCTGCAGCTGGGAAGACCATCATGGGCCAGGAACCAGAGGGTTTCTTCTAGAGGTATCAGCTCTGAGCCACCCAAGGTGGATTGGAAAATGATAACAAAAGCAACCTCTTGCAGGCATGCTTATGAATGTCATTATATCTAATACAGTAACCGTTATTGCTGTTAATTCATGCTGCAGCTCACGGATCAGCCAGCTAAGTGGCACCTTAGTGTGCTTGACCTGTGGGCTGATACATGCTTCCCCAGGTATGTTATGGAACTTATCTCATAATTTTAAAATCATTTAAAAGTATCCTATTGTTAATGTACTAAAAAGGAATTACTTTTCTACAGACGGGAATTTGGTTTGGTGGCACAAATGGATGCATCTGATCTGCCTGCCACGTGGTGCATGAAACATTCTGGGACTCATGTGGGCATGCCATTCTCCACTCGCCATGCACAGGACCCTTAGTGGGTGTGACCCTCAGAGAAGCTCTGTCTCTGTAGGGGAGGAGACAGGGCCCAGGAGCTGGAACTGGCCAGACACAGGAGTTCTGCCAGATTCCACACCTGTCCCTCACTCACTTCGTGACCTTGGACACATCACTCTGCCTCACTTTCCTCATCTGAAAAAGGGGGTTAGTGACTGTAACCTTGCAGGGTTGGAGACAGCAGTAGGAGAGGAAATGAAAATGATCATAATGATGCAGACCCTCGTTAGCAACCAGAGAAAGGCAAATTAAACCAGTAAGACAGCATTGCACACCTTAAGATGGACAGATGTTTCAAAATGGCAAAGATAAAGCAAAACTGGCCCTTCTCACTGTGCTCCTGGTGGCGTGCCACTGGGTGAAGCCTTTCTGGAGGGCTGGCTGGGCAGTTTCCATCAGCTATAAATACATGTGCCCTTGAACATAGCAATTTCACTTCTAGTGATCTATCCTACTGAAATGGTCATGCATGTGTGAAAAATATGCATGTGGGGTTATTCATTGGGGCACTACTTTAAATAGAGACAAACTGGAAACCATCTAGATCTGGTCAATATGCAATAATAAATTCTGGTGTCCCCATGCTAGGAAGGTCAAAGCAATCAGACAAGATGAGGCCTCTTCTATACTGTTGTGAACAGCTCTCCATGAAAGAGGCAAAGTGCAAATAATTTGTGCATTATAATTCAATTAATCAAAAAATAAAACCAATAAAACTCTGAATATACATTTTTTAAATAGCAAGAAAGAGAGGGAATAGGCTTTTGTAATATTTGGTTCCTTTTCCCTTTTCTTCTGTGGTCCTAGGGATTGAACCCAGCGCCCCTCATGCACGCTCAAGCATTCTACCACTGAGCTACACCCACGGTACCCCCACCCCACTTTTTTTGGTGCCAGGAATTGAAAACAGGGGTGCTTTACCACTGAGTCACATTCCCAGCCCTTTTTTTATTTTATTTAGAGACAAGCCTCGCTGAGTTACTTAGGGCCTCGCTAAGTTGCTGAGGCTGGCTTTGAAATCACAAACCTCCTGTCTCAGCCTCCCAAGCCACTGGGATTATAGGTGTACCCTCACACCCAGCAGCCTCCCACTTTTAAAGAATTTTGAGACAGGGTCTTGCTAAAGTGCTCTTGCCTCAGCCTCCCAAGTAGCTTGGATTACAGGCCTGGGCCACCATGCTGGGCAATATTTGGTTCTTATATAAAGATGAAGTACTGAGTGCTATAATTAAAACTTTTTTAAAAGTTCAAGTACAGTACAGCAGGATGGCAGGTAGTGCTGGGCACATGACATGAAACGTACAGGACTTACTGGTCATTGACTGCTTTTCACCCCCACCCCCACCCCGTTTTAGTCTAGGGACTACAATGTTCCCGTGGGAATCACTCTTACTCCTCCATCTTGGTTCCTTGGTTTGGGGCACATGACTCACACCTGGCCAATCAGAAACTTGTGGAAAAGAAACCGTTTTCATTGCAATTGCTAAACTGTAAGATATGAGTATAAAACTGATAATGGTCATATTTGGAAATAACTTGTTTAAGAGTAAAGTATACACAAGTTGGACATGGTGGTCTACGCCTGTAATTCCAGCTACTCAGAAGACTGAGGCAGGAGACTCACAGTCTGAGGTCAGCCTTGATGACTTAGCCAGACCATGTCTCAAAGTAAAATTTAAAGAAATGAGTAAAGCAGCTGGGCATGGTGGCGCACATCTATAATCCCAGCAGCTCAGGAGGCTGAGGTGGAGGATTGCAAGTTCGAGGCCAGCCTCAGCAACTTTGTGAGGCCCTCAGCAACTAAACAGGACAAATGTCTCAAAAACAGTCTGGGGCTGAGGTTGTGGCTCAGTGGTAGAGCGCTAGCCTAGCATGTGTGAGGCACTGGATTCGAGTCTCAGCACCGCATATAAATAAATGAATAAAATAAAGGTCCATCAACATCTAAAAAAAAAAAAAAGGTTAAAAAAATAGTCTGGGGATATGACTCAGTGGTTAAGTGCCTCTGGTTACAAAAAAAAAAAAAAAAAAAAAGAGGAAAGCTAACAAGAGGACAGCAGACCTGAGGGACGAAGGCAGAGAAAGACCCAGTTCTTACTGCAATCTCTAAACACCAGGTTCCAGCTATATCTGAAGGAGATTCTATTCCAGACTTCATTGTCTAAGCACCTGGATCCAGCTATACCTGAAGGAGATTCTACCCATGGACTTACCCTACAGTGACTCTCCCTTGTGGTTCAAACCAGCTTAAGCTGGGACCAGCCTCACCTGACTCAGGCGGTTCTGCAGCTCCTTCACCTGCTGCTCCACCTGCTGCTTCTCACCCTGCAGCCGCTCCACTAGCTGCAGCTTCTCCTGGCTCCAGTTGCGCTCGCTGATTTGCAGCTGACGCGTCAGCTCCATGACTGCACTGTAGGACTCTGCCAGGAGGTGCTGCTGCTCTTCCCGCTCCCTCTGCAGGGCCGCCTTCCAGTCGGGTCCTGCCCGCTCCCCGGGCCCCTTCCCGGCCTTCAGCTCCATCTGCAGGGAGGAGCAGTCTAGGCAGCTGGCACCACTGGCCCCTCTGCTCTCCATCCT
Organism: Geosciurus inauris; assembly: GCA_004024805.1. NCBI lineage: Eukaryota > Metazoa > Chordata > Mammalia > Rodentia > Sciuridae > Geosciurus > Geosciurus inauris. The sequence continues at coordinate 63,697 of PVHX01009361.1, forward strand.
CCCCTCTTGGGCACCAGCAGGGGCAGGAGGAGAGGCCGTCACCCGGGAAGCCTTCAGTGACCTCCCCGTCACAACCAACCCTCCTTGCAGTAGGGCTGGGGAGCTCCTTCTGGGTTTTACACTCATTTTCTCCGTATCCTCAAGAAAACGCTGCAATTTAACTACCATTTTTGTGTTTTTCAGAGGAAGAGGTTCTAAGGGGGTCAAGTCAGTTTTGTCCCAGGTCACAAAGCTGGTTCCTAGTTCTCATGGTATTTATCTACTCTTACGTACAGTAAGGTTTGGGTTAATGGGGGTTGTGTTTTAGCTCCACTCCTGGGAAGCTGGACCCACCTTGTCCCCCACAGGCCTTGCATGGGGACATGCACACACGCACACATGCAGAAATCACTCCAGCATGACGCCTTTCTTGGCCCCAGACCTCACATTGGCAGGAAGACACGCAACCAACCTCACGATTCAATGCCTCCCACCCCCCAGGCTGTGATCAGGGAGTTGAGCCCCGGAATGGCTGGGCTGGGGGCACAGCAGGAGCAAAGGACACTGGAATGTGTGGATGAACAGGAGCTGTGAGATCTGCAGGAGGCCTAGGGGGGAGCACAGGGCCGGGGAGAAGTCAAGAGTCTGGAAAGAAGGTGAGATTATGGTCGTGGGGAGCTAGGCAGGACAGAGACTTGGGGTTGCAAGGTCAGGTCTGCCCTGGGTGACACAAGAGAGGAATTCAACCTCTCTGTGCCCATTTTGCTACATGTCCTGCAGAGATCATCTGAGAACCCACCTCCCAGAGGTGGTGATGCCCAGGAAGGTGGCCTATAGCAGGGACAGGTTGGAGGAAGAGGGAGCCCAGCCCCACACAGTGTGGAATCTGTCTCCTCATTTTTCAGACCAGAGTAGGGCAGCCACTTGTCCCCAGGCACACAGCAAATACCCAAATCCCAGGGATCCTATTTAAGCGTCCTATTTGGTCCAGCTGGGCTGTTGGAGGGAAGGCTCCCACTTTGAGTGGAAGGAGCAAACCAGAGCCAGGTTGCAGGGGACTAGGGGTCTCCTTGGGTAGAAAGCAGCAAATAAAGACAGCAGGTAACGAGAGACCAGGCATCACAGGGGAATCACTGGGTACGCATTAGGCATGTTAGCACCCTAGCCTCACCCGGGAGCCCATAGTGGGGCAGAGGTGCCTGCCAATCCTCCATCTTCCTTCCCTAGCCCACTGACTCCTGGTCCCCACTGTCCTGGGTGCCCGTGCTGGATGATTCTAGGCAAGCCTCTGGCCTCTCTGGGCCACAAGGTGAAGGGAGGTGGCTTGGGCATCCTGTCCAGACCTGACAGCTGGGCTCAGCTGAGGGCAAGAGGCAGAAGTGTCTGAGGAGGGCTCACCTGGGTGGCGTGGCCCTTAAGCTCCGCCCGCTCTGTCTCCCAGGAAGCCTTGGCCTTGGCAAACTGCTGCTGAAGCTCAGTGAGACCTCGGCGCTCGTCACGGAGCAGCCAGCACAGCTCTTTGAGCGTCACCTTCATGTCGGCCAGGGTCTTGATGTACTCATTGGGCTGCAGACGGGGCGAGGCCTGGGTCAGCAGCGTGGGGGATAGGAGGGGACCCGGGCTGAGAACTCCTGGGGGAATCCAGCTCAGGGCTCCCCAGGCCCTCAGGCAGGTCCTTCTCCAGGACAAGCCCAACTCTGGCTACCTCCTGGGCAGGCGCGAGTCCTAGCCTCACAGGAACAAAAACTCCTGCAGTTACAGTAGTAACTCTTCCACCTAAATTGAGCTAAGTCTGGCTTCTGCAGCTTCTAGGTTGTGGGTTATTCTCACTCAGGATCTGCTTCTCTGACCCACTGCAGGCCTCCAAGGAGCCCCCTAACCATGCTGGACACACACACAAATCTCTCCTAGCCCCATGATCCCATTTCCCACCCATACCCCAGCTCACTGTGTGTGGCCCTGGAAGTCTGAACCCCCTGTTCTCTCTGATATATGGCTTGATCAGAAAGTTCTTAATCCCAGGTGATAAAGGCCCCTCTTTTCCCCATTATACACATTCCCAATTCACAGCCAATTCCAGAATACCTTGCCACACCTCTGCACACACAGTTCTGTGTGTCCAGAATGGTCTCTCCATCCTCTATTAAGCAAGCTCCTATTCATCCTTCAAAACCCACCATCCATGACCCCTTTTCTGTGATACTATCCTCTTTTGCTCCAAAAGAATTAATTGGTCTCTTGCCTGTGACCCCATGGTCCACCATCTGTGGACCCTGGGATGTCACTGCCCTGGGATGATCTATGTACCCCACAGCACAGAGAACAGGTGGGCAGTGATCAGGCAATGACAATCTTCTGCAGCTCCAGGGCCCAGTGCAGAGCTGGGATCAGAGGAAGTGACAGAAAGTGATTACTGAATGGACAAAGGAACAAATAGACCTGAGAAGGGCTGAGAACGCACCGTGTTCTGGGTCCAGCTGTCTCCCGTACAGGCCTTGTTATCAGAATGCTGGGCGCTTATCTCCTCTTCCTCCACCAGCAGGTACAGCTCCTTCATGCTGTTCACCTGTTGGTGACACCACACTCAACTGGGGGTGGGAGGATGTCACACCTGGGGCTCTAGCCTTTAGGGGAGGGGATGCTGGCTAGCATTCCAGACAGAGTAGGGACTGGAGAGGCAGGCAAGAAGTGGGGTTTATGGCTTAGGATGGACCAAAGTACCTTAGTCCTGCACTGACTTCCCAGATCTTAACCTTGATCTCTGGACAAAGGCCAAGCAGCATGGCTGGCCAGTCCCTCCTGACCTATAACATCTTTTCTGCTCCAAGGACCATGAGGCATCCTGAAGAGTTACTCAGAAATAACCAGGATGAGTGGGGCAGGTAGAGTCCCTATTGTACAGGGCCGGGTGCACCGTTCACAGGCCATACCAGGGCACGGCTCCTCCTGGCACCCTCTGAACACAAGGTGCTTGGTGGAAGGGTGTCAAGGAGAAGCAGGGAGGCCAGTTAGGAGGCAATGGCGAGAATCCAGGCAAGAAGTGATGATGGCTTGGTCGGGGGCTGTGGACATGGCTCAGATTCCGGATAGGCTGACGGATTAGATGAGGTCCGAGGGAAGGAGAAAGGTAGAGGATGCTATTACAGTTTTTTGGTCGGAACGAGGAGGAACTGCCAGGACCCACTGGACGAGCAGGTCTGGAGGGAGGAGGATGAGTTCGGTTTTGAACGTATGGTTTGCAAAGCCTATTAGACACCCAAGTGGATCTGTCCTGTAGATGATACACATCTAGGGTCCGTGAGAGACACCTGGGCAGGGGGCATACCCTTGGAACTCAACAAAGCCAGTGAAGCCTGGATGAGCTGCCCCATGGAAGTCAGAGCAGGTAAAGGAGAAACACAGTCTAAGGACTGAGCCCTGGGGACTGAGGCCTTATAAGGTGAGGAGGGGGAGCTCAACAACAGAGCACATGCTAAACATGCGCAAGGGTCTGGGTTCAGTCCCCAGGACCACCAACAAGGAAAGAAAGAGGGTGGGGGAGAGAGAGAGGGAGAGGTATACGGGTGAAGTCGGGGAAATAAGAAGCAGCCAGACAGGTGAAGAAAAACCCAGAGTTTGGTGTCCTAGAAATCAAATGCAGGATGTTGTAGTTTGGATATGAAGTGTCCCACAAAGCTCCTGCATTCCTGCAGGAATACTCAGAGGTGAAATGGCTGAACTATGAGACCTATCACCTGGTCAGTCCATCCTAGTTTGACTGGACTAATTTGCACCTTAGGCAGGTGGGCGTGGCTGGAGGAGCTGGGCACTGAGGGTGCGCCCTGGAAGGGTCCATCTTCCATGCAGTCCCGTCCCCCTTTCTTTTCCCTTTCTTTGCTTCCCAGCTGCCGTAAGCTGAGCGGCTGACCTCCACCACGCCCTTCAGCTATGATGTTCTACCTCACTTTGGGCCCCAAAGCAAAAGAGTCAGTCATCCATGGACTGAGACCTCTGAAACCACGAGCCTCAAAATAAAGTTTTCCTTCTCTAAGTTGTTACTCTCCGGTATTTTGGTCACAGCAAAGGCAAGTTGACTAAAACAAAGGAGGGTTCCAAGTGTCATTTATCTGGGAAGATACTGAGATTGGGAGGTATGCCGGGGGAGTAAGTGTGCAGGAATCAACACCCCAGTTCCTACACTGGTCACAGTGATCGAAACCTAGAGTCTTTTGATGATCTACACATGAATGGGGTACAATTTATTCTCTAAAATCCTGGGGGCCAGGTAGATATGTGTGTGTCTTTTTCTTTTCTCTCTCTCTTTTTTTCTTTTGGTGCTGGGGATGGAACCCAGGGCCTTACACATTCTAAGAACACACTGGGCTACACCAGTCCCTGGGTGCATTGGGAATTGAGAACGTTTCAGGATTTAGGAAGATAACGTGTTCCACACGTATTGTGTTACAGCCCCAGCAGGGACTGCAGCACACTGATTTCCCCTACAAATATGTGAATATTAACATGAAGTGTTGGGTTCCTCACCTCCCGTGTCCCTTTTCCCCTACCTTCCCCCCAGGCCCAGGCCCAGACCCAGGCCCAGGCCCAAGCATACCTCCAGGAAGTCATCCCCCTCGCTGGGCAAGACCTTGCCCTGCCGCCAGCGCTTCAGGAACCACCTGAGCTTCATGAAGAGCAACAGGAAGTTGTGCTTGAACTGCTGGGACTCTTGCACCAGCATGTTCTTCTCCTGGCTCCAGAATTTCTGCTCCAGCCGCCTCTGGAGGCTCAGACTCTGCAGCTCGAACTCCCGCCTCAGCAGCGCCCTCTGCTGGTCTTCCTTCAGCTGCCGGGTACAGGAAATTGAGCAAGGCCAGCCCACTCCAGGCCCAGGTCAAGGACCCGGTGGTGGGGATGGGCCTGCTGTTGGTGATCCCTGCCAGAAATTCCACCACAAGCAGCTCATTCTATCCATGGAAGAAACTTATAAAAGCAACAGCAGCCCCGTCACTCATCAGTAGAGGAGCTGGGATTTGAACCCAGCACTGCCCAACTAAAAAAAGTGACATCATCATACCCTGAGCGCCTACAGATGTTTCTCCTGAACTCAGACTGAAAAAGGAACCTGTGAAGAGGTGCAATAATGGCAAGGAGGGGTGACCCAGTGGAGGGCAATGCTGGGGTCTAGGAATGCTGAGAAATATGAAACACCCATGCTAGGACATGGTGGAGACAGAGCCGGAATCCCGGCGCCACTTCACCCTGCATGTGGAGCCCTGGGTAAAGTGCTTTGGCTCTCCAGGCTGTAGTTTCCTCATATGTAAAATGGGGACATCTTCCGGGAGAAAGCATGAAGACTAAAGCACAGAAGGTATGAGAGTGTGTTACACAGGCTGGCTGCAGTCAGGCCTTCGCAAATGCTATTAACGAACTACCACCTTGATTCCCAGCCAGGCCCAAAGCAGGCATTTCCCATTTCACAGATGGGAAACAGGCCCTGAGAGGAAAGAGGGCTGGCCCAAATTCACACAGGCAGCCAATGACACACCCAGTACTGCACTCTAGCCGAGCACAGCTGATGTACAATTACAAGCAGAAATAACCCGAGCAGGGGAGCAAGACTTGAGTTTCCTCTGACCATCTCACCTTCTGAGTACCCATGGGTCCCTAAAGACTCTGCCTTCGAGATTTTTGGGGTGCTGGGGATGGAACCCAGGGCCTCACACATATTAGGCAAATGTTCTACCACAGACCCACACCCCAGCCCCTCTGCCTTAGGGGTCGGGAGAAGATGGAGTAGGTGCAGGATGACTGGGCATCGCTCACCTGGACCATTTTCTGGTTGAAGCTGTCAGCTTCCTCCTTCCGTAGCTGCCGCTCCTGGGAGAGTTGCTCCTGCAAGCCCCGGAGGCTGTCATGGGCCTCCGCCAGTACCAGCTGCAGCTCCTTGATCTGGGATGGTGATGGAGACACAGATGAGAAGGAGGGAGAGGACACAGGCCGTGGTCAAAGATTAAAGTGGTGGGGGAGCAACCAAAAGTGAGACCTGACTGCTCCTGAAGTACAGATCAGGCACTAGGGCTGTCCCTACCTCAGTGGGTTAACACGGCAATTAAATGAAAACAGTGCAAAGCAAATCTAGTTAATGTTAAAGATTTAACTTAATAATTTCTCACTTCGAAATTTATTTGAAGAAAATGATATATTATGAAAGTCAAGTTTGATTCACAAAGATGTTCACTGTCTCATTGTATTATTTCTTATTTATTTATTTTTGAGATAGGGTCTTACTCTTGCCCAGGCTGGCCTTGAACTCCTGGGCTCCAGGGATTCTCCTGTCTCAGATTCCCAAGCAGCTGGAACTGCAGACACACACCACTGTGCCTGGCTATCTCATTGTTTATAATTGCAAAAGTTTAGAAATGACTTCAATCATAAATGATGGAGATTAAAATGTGTTTAATGGGTCTGTATATACGTAAACCATCCACTTAAGAATACTGTTCTTTATTATATGTATATTATTATATTGTAAAAGATACACATTAAATGTAAATAGTGGTTCACGAAATAAAAATTTTTGACCTCTAAAAAAAAAAAAAAAATAGTGGTTCACCACGTGATGATCTTGTAATCCTAACCTTCTTCTTTCTATCTTTATGCAATGCTGCTTAGAGATTTTGTTGTAGTTATTTGTTGTTTACAATGACTATGTAATAAGATCTTAAGAAAAAGATGAGATTCTACATTTTGGGGGGAAATGGTGTTTAGAAGCCTTTCCAGATAAACAGGCAAAACTAATCTATTCTTTTAGAAGTCCAGATGGTGACTAGAAGGGAACACAAGGTGGGATTCCTGGGGGTGGATCACGCTCTGGTTATTGATCTGCTGATTACACACGAGTGTTCAGTGTTCAGGACATTATTTAAGCTTTTTTTTTTTTGGTACCAGGGATTGAACTCAGAAATACTCGACCATTGAGCCTCATCCCCAGCCCTATTTTGTGTTTTATGTAGAGACAGGGTCTCACTGAGTTGCTTAGTGCCTCACCGTTGCTGAGGCTGGCTTTGAACTCACGATTTTCCTGTCTCAGCCTCCCTAAGTGCTGGGATTACAGGCGTGAGCCACAGCACCCAGCTATTATCTAAGCTTTTAATATGAGCACTTTTCCACTCCCTTTCTCCCTCCCCACCTCCCTTCCTTCCTTCTTTCCAGTGCTGAGAATTTAACCTACGGACTTGTACATATGACCCAAGTACTCAACCACTGAGCTACATCCCAACACTCATTTTTCCCCTTTTTGCCATGGTTATTAGGAAGCTCAGACCACATCACTTAAGAGAGTCTGCTCCTCAGCTTCAAGGGAGCTTCTTCTGTACAGCTGCAATCAGGCCTTCCTGGACTACATAACTGTCTTCCCAAGGATGCTCACAAAAAAAGCATGCTCAGGCTGTGCTATACATAAATCTCCATGTGTGACAGTCCCAGGGGTTCCCATCCCATCCCACAGAAACCTTCTCCTGCTTCAGGTTCATTAACACATGCTGAAGAGGCTTATGGTAAGCCAGAGAGGGGGCTCAGGAACACCCAGAGTTCCTCAAGAATCAGAGAATTCTAGCAATTCTAACCCTCCTATGTTACAGATGGGAAAGCTGGGACCAGAGGGTGGGAATGTGTCCAGGGTCACACAGTCACACTGGCAGGACCAAGACTTGCACTCAGGCCCCCTGATTCTAAGCTGTATGTCATTATTATCATGTTAATCCTCACCCACATACTAGGCCCTTAGCTAAGACTTTTCATGTATTTAATCCTTTGAACCACCTATGAGGGACTTTCATTTTATAGATGAGAAAGCTGATAATCAGGGAGGTGAAGTGACTTACCCAAGATCTCACAGCTGGTGCCTGGTGGATCCACGATTTGAACCCAAACAGCCTGACTATGAAGACTATGGCCTCCCTGCTACATAAATTAGTAGTTCCATTAAATAACATAAATTCTCAGGTGGAATTGAGAACAGAAAAAAATGATAATTTCTTTAGATAAGCTTATAAGCTTCCTTCAATTAGGCCAAGAAAATGGCCCAAATTTCTTTATTTTCCTTTCTGCCCTGGCTGCCAGGAAGTTGGGAACTAAAGGAAAGGCTCAAAACCCGTTTCTTGACTCTCCGTGGATCTCTGCCACTCCTCACATCCGGCCTCCTGTTCTACTAGGCCTAGACCCACCTCAGAAGCATAGGAATCATTGTCTTCAGTTCGATAAGGCCTGAAGCTCCGACTAGGGTCTGGTTTGGAGTCCAAGTCACCAGTGCGGAAGGCCTCTCGGATCCTGGGCTCCCATTCCGGCAGATCCCTGAAGTCAGATGGCTGCACAAGAGGCAAAGGCAGAAGAGAACAAAGACAACCATGGGGAGACGCCCAAGGGGGGCCAGAAGCAGCTCCACCCCAGGGCTCTGGGCTCCAGAAGAGGATATGATCAACCACATGGAGGGCAGGATCCAGGTATTTACCTTTCCGCAAGGCCCAGCCTTACAAGGGACCACTGCTGTCACTCAATGAATGTTTATTAAAAAGATGAATGAGAGCCAGGCATGGTGACTGTAATCCCAGCACTTAAAGAGGCTGAGACAGGAGAATCGCGAGTTCAAAGCCAGCCTCAGCAACAGCGAGGCGCTAAGCAACTCAGTGAGACCCTGTCTCTACATAAAACACAAAATAGGGCTGGGGATGTGGCTCAGTGGTTGAGTGCCTGTGAGTTCAATCCCTGGTACCGAGAGAAAAAAAAAAAGATGAATGAGTAGGTAAGTGAGGAGTGAAAATACTGATTCTATGAAAGTCTGCCTGATGCACAAACCTTCTGAAACAGCCCAGCTGTCCTACCAGCTGTCCTACCAGTGTGTGCTCCCAGCTCACTCCTACTTTAAGAGCCAAGAAAGAGATTCAACATAGGGCCATCTGCTTGCTTTAAAAAGCCAGATCAAGCCAGATCAACCAGGACATGATTTACAGAAATCATGGCATGGCACCGCTGTGTAGTTGTTAGAAAGAGCTGAATCTGCATGACAGGGAAAGACCCCTGCCATGGCTCTCAGGCTGTGATCTCCCATCCCGACACTCTCTGCAGTCCAGCCTCACTCCTCTTTCCTTAGATCTTTATACCAGGACATACCAGCTCTGCTATGAGCTGCCCTGAGGGTCGAGGTCAAGTTCATACACCACGGGCCTTCCCTTCAGGTCCCTCTCCTCAGTTTGTGATTTCACATTCACTGCTACGATTATTTTTTGTTATTGCTTGTTTGTTTGTGTTTTTGGTACCAGGAATTGAACTCAGGGGCACTCAACCACCAAGCCACATCCCCAGCCCTATTTTGTGTTTTATTTAGAGACAGGGTCTCACTGAGTTGCTTAGTGCCTCGCCATTGCTGAGGCTGGCTTTGAACTCGTGATCTTCCTGCCTCAGCCTCTTGAGCTGCTGGGATTACAGGTGTGTGCCACTGTGCCCATCTATGTTTTGTTTGTGCAGTGCTGGGGTGAACCCAGAGCCCCAAACATGCTAGGAAAGTGCTCTACCACTGAGCCACACGCCCAGCCATGTGTGGCAGAGGCTACTGTGCTGAACAGCACCCTTCTGGGCTTTCTTTTTTTTGGTACTAGAGATTGAACTCAGGGGCACCCGAATGCGGAGCCACATCCCCAGTCCTATTTTGTATTTTATTTAGAGACAGGATCTCACTTAGTTGCTTAGCTGCTTAGCGCCTTGCTTTTGCTGAGGCTGCCTTTGAACTCATGATTCTCCTGCCTCAGCCTCCCAAGCCACTGGGATTACAGGCGTGCGCCACCACACCTGGCTCCTCTGGACCTTTAATAGTGGTCTCAGTAGGAAGTGGGAGGCAAGGGTAGGAGGTTTCCATCTTTTCATCTCTGGCATTTCTGAAACCCTTTGAATGTTTATTACTTTTGCAATAATTTTTTGTTGTTTGGACAAATACCTTTGCTATTTTAATTTTTCTAAGTAGTATCTTGTGCATGTCAAGACTAGAAGCTAGTTAACTTTAGAAAGCTATGTTTCTTGCCTTTGCAGAGAAACTGGTGAAAGACTTTTTTTTTTTTTGGTACCAGGGATTGAACTCAGCGGCACTTGACCACTGAGCCACATCCCCAACCCTATTTTATGTTTTATGTAGAGACAGGGTCTCACTGAGTTGGTTAGCGCCTCACCATTGCTGAGGCTGGCTTTGAACTCATGATTCTCCTGTCTCAGCCTCCCTAAGTGCTGGGATTACAGGCTTACGCCACCGCGCCTGGCTGTGAAAGACTTTTTTTTTTTTTTTAAATTATACTTGTTTTAAAATACATGATTACAAAAGAAATAAGAAAGGACAAGTGGCAAAAAGATAGGGCCTTAGAATCAATTTCTATCCTTAGTAAATGAATAAGTGATCTATGTTCTACTCAATCAATGGGCTCATATTTAGTAATAAGAATAAATAAAATTTCCCTACAAGCAACAAACAATGCTGAATGAAAGAAGCCAGGCAGAAGTGAGTCTGAATTCCATGATTCAATTTATATACAATTCAAAGACAGCAAACCTAAATCAAGAGAGGGCTTGGCCTAGGGCCTGGGACTGTAGCTCAGTGGCAGAGCACCTGCCTAGCATGCATGAAGCATGCATGTGACAAGCCCTGTGATTGGACATCTTACCTGAAAGTCTGAAGCAAGGTCTTTGGCCAGAATGATCTCCTTGGAGGGCCCCTGGGAGCCCAAGGGCGGCAGCGCAGAGAAGGGCTCTGGCTGCTCCCTGCCAGAGCCGCCGAGGACCGCGTCCGACTTCCGCGTGAAGGCATTGAGTTCCTGCTGGAGCACGCTCAGCCGCACCAGGATGGCGTGCACGAGCTTGGCGTCCCTGGGGCCCTCGCTGTTATCAGGGGCCTCATGCAGCCTGAAGTCAGTACATTCATTGTCCAGACAGAGTCGAAGACCCGCACAGAAGCCATTGGCATCGGCCACCAGGACGTCGATCGCTTTACTGACCAGGACCGCCTGCTCCCTCAGCCCAGGCAGAGCCTCAGCCTCCCGGGCTCTGCAGAGTCGGGCCGCGTGGGACTCATGGGCCTCGCCGAGGGGAGCGGGCACACACTGGGCAGAGTCCCCAGCCTCGGCGTCCGTCTCCAGCATTGGCCGCGTGCTCTGGCAGGAGGCGAGATCACAGCGCTGGAGGTTGGAAAGGAGCACACGGTTCTCGTACTGCAGCTTCTTGACCTTGCCGCTGAGCTCGCCGATCTGCAGTTTGGCGGCCGCCAGCTCCTCCTGCGAGGGCTCGCTTAGCACCGAGCAGCTGTCCTCCGACAGCGTCACGTCCAGCTCGTGCTCCGAGCGATACTTGGCCAGCTCGCTCAGCAGCAGCTTGTTCTGGTCCTCGAGCTCCGCGGAGGAGCGCCGCAAAAGCTCCGCCTCCTCCTCCACGAACTGCAGATGTCGCCGCAGCTCTGCCAGGCTCTCCCCACACTCGCTGCCGCCCAGGGCAGAGAAGGCCAGGCGGGCCTCGGGCCCCCCGCAGCCGCCACTGTGATCCTTCATGTCATCCATCTCTGCCCGCAGGCCCCGGTTCTCCACCTCCAGCTCCACGATGCGGCGACTCAGCAGGTTGGCCTCCTCCTCCACCAGCTTCAGGTGCACCTTCAACTCGGTCTCCCGCGAGTGTGGAGCATCAGCCAGCTCCTCAGCCGACAGGGCAGCGTCCAGGTCCCCATAGAGGGAGCGGTACTTGAGCAGCTCCTCCTTCATGCCGTCATTCTCCTTAGCGAGCTTGGTGAGCTTCTTGCACATGAGGGCCGACTCTTCCTTTGCAAAGTGCAGCTGACACTTCAGATCTGCACTGTCCTCCTGGAGCCGGATGGGACAGGGACAGACATGACCCAGGAAGGTTAGTGTTGGCTCAGTACCAGGCACAGCATTTGGGGGAGCACTAAGTATGTGCTGGGAACACAGGAATGGGTCAGACACAGCCTGATAGAGAAGGAGCTGGGGGTCCAGAGGAAGCAGAGAGAGGACACTGATGTAGCAAGAATGGAACACCATCCAGTCTGGGAGTCTAAGCAGGTGACATTCTGACAGGCACTTTTGCTGCTGCTGCCGCCATCATTCCTACTAGTTTTTGCATGTGTAAAATGGAGCAGTAACACTCCCCACCTCACGCAGCCGTGGAGACGATTAGATGATAATGTGTGAAAGCGCTTGGGGCCCTGGCCATCCAGCGCCACTAGCAGCTAACAGGACTCTTTCTGTGCCTGGCCAGCACAACACAGAGCACTTTAAGTCACACAACAAACCTGCAAGATAGGGACAGATGAGGAAACGGAGGCCAGAAAGTTGAAGCAATCACCCCGACAACATGGGAATCAGGGGACAGAGTCAAAGTTGAAGGCCTTTGGTTCTGGACCACTGGATCTGGTGACTCAGCTTGCTGGGCCTGGGGCAGTCTAAGCGTGTAAGAACCACGGGCTCAGAGTGTGGTCTTGGCAAGTGAGGTGGGCAGTGAGGCCAGGAAAACAAACAAGGGGAGCACCGGGTAGAAGGTGGGGAGGGCAGGACACCTTGGAGACTCCCCAAGGCTCCTGAGTTAGGCTCACGCCTTCAGGCTATAGCCTGCCTATAGGGGCTGCCAGCAGTACCTGAGCCGAAGGCTTCTTGTCTGTCTTCCCCAGGGAGCGGGTTCCTCTTTTCTTCAAGGAATGCTGGAGGGAGAGAAAAAGTCAGAACTGACACCCCCCACGGGTGATGTACATCCAAAGACCAGTCGCAAGGCCGGGAGTCACACTAAGGGCCCCAGCCTAGCCCACCCATGTCCAGGCCTTGACTTGCACCTGCTGCTGAGCCACAGGGTCCTTGAGACCACCCAGTAGGATACAAATGACCGACAGACCAGATGCACTCGAGGAGATGGCTCTGAACACATGTGGCCAGGGCTCCCTCCCCTCTGCCACCCACACATTGTGATCCAGTCAACCTGGGCCAAGACCTGGAAATCTGAGTTTCTGTTCTTGTCTTTCATTCATTCATCAGAAGTTTCCTAAGCACCTGTCATATGCCAGGCACAGTTAGGAGCACCTACCCTGTTCCAGACCTAATAAGGTATAAAGAACTCAGCAGTGGGGCTGGGATTGTAGCTCAGCGGTAGAGCGCTTGCCTCGCATGCGTGGGGCCCTGGGTTCGATCCTCAGCACCACATACAAAGCAATAAAATAAAGACATTGTG